>NDXB01022691.1:0-51549 GCA_002631895.1 Agapornis roseicollis
TCAGGGGACTGGAGCATCTCCCATATGAAGACAGGCTGAGAAAGTTGGGACTATTTAGCCTGGGGAAGAGAAGGCTGCAGGGAGACCTCATAGCAGCCTTCCAGTATCTGAAGGGGGGCTATAGGGATGCTGGGGAGGGACTCTTCATTAGGGACTGTAGTGAGAGGACAAGGGGTNAGTTGGGACTATTTAGCCTGGGGAAGAGAAGGCTGCAGGGAGACCTCATAGCAGCCTTCCAGTATCTGAAGGGGGGCTATAGGGATGCTGGGGAGGGACTCTTCATTAGGGACTGTAGTGAGAGGACAAGGGGTAACGGGTTCAAACTTAAACAGGGGAGGTTTAGATTGGATATAAGGAAGAAATTCTTTCCTCTGAGGGTGGTGAGGCACTGGAATGGGTTGCCCAGGGAAGCTGTGAATGCTCCATCCCTGGTGGTGTTCAAGGCCAGGTTGGATGAAGCCTTGTGCGGCATGGTTTAATGTAAAGTGTCCCTGCTTATGGCAGGGGGGTTGGAACGAGATGATGTTAAGGTCCTTTCCAACCCTAACTATTCTATGATTCTATTAATACTTTCAGAGATAGAGACATTATTTTACATGGAACAAGTAGGAAATTTGCTAACTCTGAAAGGTGCAAAAATATTTCTATTCCTTAAAATCCATATTTTTACTTTTTATGATTCATTATTGATGCAAATTAAAACTGATAGCTAAAATTTTTCAAATAAAAGGAAATACATTGTATTTAATATATGTATAAGGCATATGAATATTTCCTTTTCTTTTTGGTGGGGTTGAGCTTATTACAGTAGTTTGACATTATTCCTATTAGGCATTACAGTCATGGTCAGAAATGTACACATGGTAGATAGTTCTGCACTAATAATAGCAAGACAGGTGACACATTCACCTATTGGATCCTGTGACTTGTACGTTGACCCACCTACAGTGGGAAAAGCATCCCGCTGCTGTTCCAGTAGGGCTCAGAAGACTGTTCTAATGGTCTTTCATTGTTTCACCTGTTTGTGGATACCAAGATGTCAAGGACACAGTTTTGCATCCATGCACTGAAAAGTTCTAATTGTTAGGATACATAATTTAATGCTACCTTTTTTTTACTTTCTGAGGCAGAACATTTGGAATTGTCCTCTCTTGAGATTATTGTGCATTAATAAAATATATCGCATATATGTAACTGTCTAATCATAAGTGTACAACACTTCAAGAAGTTAGAATGAGGTTAAGAAAGCTTCTACAAAGCTAAGTTCCCTTTTCCACTGAGACATCCCAAAATCTACCAGAACCAGCCAACTGTAACAACATAGATAGTATTTCCAAAGACTCTAGTTGAAGAATTTCATAATTCAGCATAGTACTTAAACATACCAAATCAATGAGATTTAAGCAAGCCTACAAAGTTAAGTTTTGTATACTTAAATGTTATCCTGAGTTGGGTCTAAATTCAGTATACAATTATTAACTGTAACACATTGCAGAAAAACTCTATCAAAAACATTCCACAGGAATAACTCTATGCTTCATTATGCAAATATATACTTGGAAATGCTTTGCAGGCATTCTTAAAATTGTCAAGAACACAATTTCCATTATACCTTATCCCAGGCACCTGAACATAGGCAGCTAAATTTCCACACAGCGTTAAGAACAACAACAAACTTCAAACCTTTCAGAGACGCAGTTTGCCTCTGCCATGTTCTATAAAGACAAATGTCAATGCAAAACACATTTGTTTTTATTGTGCCACAGAATACAAAAACATCAACAATAAGATTCAAAACAGCCTAAGGGATAGATTCAGCATTGATGTTGGGTATTTAGGTCTCCAGATTCCTATAATGTGACCCTAAAAAATCCTTGCTTAGCTGCCACCAGCCTCTGAAGGCATGACACACTCCACAGAGAGAGCAAACCAATTTCCACGTCAAATGAAGTTCCATAATCCCTGAAAGACAGTTCGTGTATCTTCTTTATGACAAGATGAAGCAGCTAGAAGCATCTGATCAGAACTCAGATCAGGCATCCCTCTGCCTAAATAAGTCTACCATATCTTTGGATTTATTTAGAGATCATTTTTTTACCTTCCTGGAAATTTAATTACAGCAAACCTTAAAGGATTTTAAGAACATTGGTCTTTGATTGGACAAACCGAATACTGGAGGAAACGTGACTCACTGGTAAGGTAGTGTTTAAGGAGACAGAACGGGAATTTGATTTTATCTGCAATCTCTTTTATGTGAAACTGTGAAATAATCTGTGAAGGAGAAGCCAAGAAGCCCTCTTCCCAGGAAGGCAAGTTTCTCTAAGCTGCAAGGGTACAACTTCTCCTTTCTCTCATCTTTGTCCAATACTTTGTCAGTACAAATGCCACCACTGTGTACCATGACAAGAGAAAGAGTATGTACTATCGCAGCCAAGCTTGCAATAGCATGTCTCGGGAATTTTGTTCATGGTGTGGATGTGGAAAGTATAGGCTTGAATCCTCTACAATTAAAGAGTAGAACCTCCATCCCTATATACTGGCAAGTTAAACTATCATAGAGGGGCTGTCAGAGAGATTTTCAAAGAAACGAGTGATTCCATTCCCTGGCCTGCTTAAGTTTTTTAAGAAAGGGTATGGGCATGCACCTGCAAGAAGAGGAACACATGGACTGTGGAGGTGGGGTGGAAATAGGAAACTCATGCAGACGCAAGAGAAACCCCCAACTCACCTCACTCTCAGGGTTATCAACTGGCTAAATGCAAATGGTGCGACAGTGACGTATGAATTCTTGCTTATTTCCTTATGCAGCTAACAGTTTTCCTCATATTCTGCATAGGGAACATAGAATCATAGAATAGTTAGGGTTGGAAAGGACCTTACGATCATCTAGTTCCAACCCCCCTGCCATAAGCAGGGACACCTCACACAAAACCATGCCACACAAGGCTTCGCCCAGCCTGGTCTTGAACACTGCCAGGGATGGAGCATTCACAGCTTCCTTGGGCAACCCATTCTAGTGCCTCACCACCCTCAGAGGAAAGAATTTCTTCCTTATATCCAATCTAAACCTCCCCTGTTTAAGTTAAGGGTCGTGCGTACTAGAGATGCACCTACTTTCTTGGCATCAAAGTGCAGATCTAGCCCTAAATGATGGAAGTAACATTTTAAATACTATGGGCACTATGCCTCTAAATCTCAGTGAAAAACCTGTCAGATGTCACCGGCCAGCTTTCACATACTTATTGTTAAGTATTTGTGGTTCAACAACTTTTCTCTAGCATTTCTCACATTTGATTGACTGGTTCCTTCAGGCAGAGACTTTTTAAAGAACTGCTCAGAAATTTTAGATGTTGAGGTGGTAGTAGTGGTTACATGGCTAAGTCTTAACATGCTATGGATTCCTAGTATTCTATTTGTTTATTCCAAAGTATTTGATATGCAGAGGAAAGATGTCTCCATTTATTCCTTAAAGTACATACTTATAGATGGGCCACACTTGTGCTTTTGCAACAGCAACTCAAGAGTATAATGGGTGTTGTAAAATACGTTTTTCAATGGTCTTTCATTGTACTTTGATTCTCTTGGGACTAGTATGATTCTATGATTTTGTTTTTAACAAGTTGCATATCTCTCAGGATGTGCAGAAGCACAAAGCAGTATGTATGTGCATGCCATGAGTGCGTCTGTGTCTATCCATTCAAAAGTCTGGCCTACAAATACATGTTCACTGTCTTAATTTCCACATAAATATGGTAAACAGGTTTTTAACAAATACAAAGGATGCTCGTAGCTGTATGTAAGCATAGTGCTGCAAAGCCACCAAAAAAGACAGAAGCAGACTGCATAATGAAGTGCTTCTTTTTCCTGCCAGTAATTACATTTGCATGAGAGCAATGCCACCCGCTATCATTTATCATTTCTGGTGATGGAACTATATGGTTCTATGGACACATTCTATCCAATTGAGAACCTTACTGCAGCATTAAAAACGTTTGCTTTAGGTTATTACAATATCCTTCAGAAGTCTTCAAGAAATATTAAAACATACAGTTACGTCTCTTGGAGTACTTCATAATTTACCAAGCACATAAGATTGACAGGCAATAACGATACAACTGGCTGCTAGCCTAATCTCCATAATGACCTGCATTTCACAGTTGTTAACACATTCATCAGTCATACTATCACCAAAACCGAGGAAACTAAGTGGGAATGACAGCAAAATGTTTTTTTGGGGGGAAAACCCAACAATCCTACCCCCCAAAAACCTCCAAAATCAAACTATCCAATCAAACCCACCTGAAATTTATCCTTTAATAACATTATCAATACTCATTTTTTATGTGATTTTTCTAATCAGTCTTTGTATTAAGATGCAAGCTGCGACAGTATTTTCACTGGGCTGGGGTTTTCTGGACGACTTATACAGGTGCTTCAAGACTCAAACCCTACAAGACTAATCAACGTGCACAAAATTCAGATGAAATTGTTTGCATCAAAATAACTTCTGAAAGAATTAGAACATGCAAACATACTGGATTGCTCACACTAGTATACAGAAGATAATTAAAACATAGATTTATGAAGTAAAACTCATTAAGAACCAACTATAAAGCAGAATGTGATCTTGTTTGAAATCTTTCGTCTCAGTCTTTGAAACTTTTTCTCATGCTGAGGAATTTTGCTTCTTTTTAAAGGCTGGGAATTATTTAAACCCCAATAGTAATTTCACCCGAATGGCTTACCTACAGCATCCCTCTACCTGTGGCATCATAAAAATTCCTGTGTTAAAAACTGTTAGCAAGTAAAATGTCACAGTTTTATATTTTATGGCTTAATAACTTCTTCCAGAATGAATGCAGTACTTAATCTGTGCCCAAGCACTACCTGTGCATGTATGGAAACAGTGACCATTTGTACTTCTCTTTATTAAGTCCTTGAAAACCTGGGAGTCACAGAAGTAGAAAAGTTCTTCCAATGTCAACTCCAATGTCAGGACCAAGGCTGGTAGAAAGACTGATCCATTGAGGGTTTCACCTATGTTGTTCATTCTGAAACTAAAGCGAAGGGGGCATAAAATTATTTTTCCAAGGTTCTTTCATGGCTCATGGGACTCATTTTGCCTTCAACAAGTTTTATAGCCCTGAGGTTGCTCACAAACACACAACAGTTCCTGTCATAGAAGCCAGAATCAAACTACACCTGCAACCAGCTTAGTACTTCTCCTTTATATCTACACCAAGCAATGAGGGGAGGCCATGAAAAGCTGTTACAGACATGGTGCCTTCTGGGCAGTCTGACTTGCCAAGTCATCTTTCAAACAAAATTCTTCTGATTCTCTCTCCACCTCATTACCTGTTTCTAAGGTAACAAAAGAAAGGTCACTGTAACCTTTACATAAAACACACAATGATCCATTAACATGACATGATTCCCATCTTTCAGATTCTATAAAAATATGGTTGATGTTTCCCAGTATGTCTAATTCCTTGCAGAATCCTATTTTTCAACACCTAGAAACAAAACTATTTTTGCTAATAACTGGTGATTAATCATGATCAACCATCACACCTAATTTAAGTTTAATTCTATTAAAAGGTTTACTATACAATTCAAAGTGAAAATATACTTTTTAATGTGCAGATGAAGAAAGTACAATAGCATACCCAGCATCCATTTTTTTTTCATCAAGAAAGTAGACTTGCAGTTTTTAAAATACTAAATGATTGCTTTTTATGAAATTATTAACAAAAATACACAAAATGCAGATAGATTCCTCATTATTTCCCAATTGCTTTCGTTTACTGCCATTTCTTTGAAATGGGTCCTGACAGTTTATAGTACCACATTTCAATGTTGAGAGGATGCATCTTTAGTAAGAATTCGTCATATGTGATTTCCCTCTGTATATAACAGATCAGACCTTATAAAAGAGATGGGTTTCCTTCAGAACTAGGGGAAAAAAAAAAAGCTTTGCACTTTTGAAGAAGGAGATTGCTGCACATTCTGAATATATTTCAGGAATAAAAGACAAATGGACAAACTGAGAGAAGCCATCATAGCACTACAACAGTGTGACAGGTACAAAAGGAAACCACTATAATACTGCTATATTGAACTTATAGAGCCACCTATGTACACCTTTAGACATGGTAAAACTACTAACATGGTGTAATTTAATGCACTGTATGTTTCCTATCATCCTAATTTCTAGTTATGCCCCTTTTCGTATCTGTCCATAAAAAGATTGCTGCAGCAATTTGTTTGTTGTAGTCACTATTGTTTCAACTCTTGGCAGTACACTGCAAATTCATAATGATAGGATATGGTAGGAAGCATGCACTGAGCAGAGACTAAGAAGCCAACAAATAAATGAAATACACAGTTTGAAATTTTGGGGTGACACAAAGACAACCACATATAAGCTCCAGGAAAGTAAACCTATTATCAGCTATTATTTAATTGCTTAATAGAACTCTCCACTTATATCACAATTTGACCAAAAGCACTGGAAATTCATATTAGGACCTAACAGCGCAATTAGCAAAATAATGTTGCATTAATAGTCTGAAATATGACTGCGTATAAACTCTGCCTGAGAAAAGACATAATTTGATTCTTCTGAATGATATATGCTCAACACATATGTTGAGCATAAATGTGAAAATGACATGTGGATACTGAATGGCTATTCCCAACTGCATCAAGACTTTAATTGCTGAAGCACCTAATTTATCTTCCACAAATAAGATACCTACTGAGCCACCAAGATATCCAGTGAAAAGAAGCAACTTAAAGGAGGCCAAAACAAAATTCAATGGCAAAGATGCACAATTCTTAGTGGTTAAACAAAAAAACCGCTCACAAGTCTGGCGGTACTGATGTCTTCTCAGTTAACATCTATCACTAAAAGTCCCTCTCCTTAACAGCTGCTTATGGAAAGCTTACTCGCTTATTCGTATTTAAAGAAATGCCCAGAGAGTCAAGGTCAGGGGTTATTTACTTTCCCCTCGTTCCTAATATCTGAAAGAGGAAGTGCAGTCTGGCAGCATAAGGCTCTGCTCATCCCCATCAGATTCAATTTCACTGTGTTTGGTTCCTGTGATGGTGTAAATCCAGAAACCTCCATGGGCAGTAGGTGGGAACTGAGGTGCAGAAGCCTTGCACTCAGGTCCGAAGGTGAAATAATGGTACCTTAGCTCAAAAGCAAGCTACCACAAAGCATCATAACATTTCTACCCTAACCTTTATGAGGCTTATTCGAAGAGGGACTCGTAAAAGAATGAGAAGCATCAAATAATTTTTGCTGTTTCCTGCCCTAGACTGGGGTCATACCCATGTCTTCATCTAATATTCCCTGGACTGGAAACCCACTCAAAGCCCATGGGAACTGCAGAGGATCAAGCAGGGACCACAGCTGTTAATCATGTTTTACTTGTATTTTGTTCAGTACACAAAGCTTCACAGTTTGCAAATGCAAACAGAACTCACTCCTGCTTCTTAAGTCAGGGTTGTTTTGAGAAAGGAGAAAATTACTACCGAGAAGAAATGAGTATGCAATGTATGCAGAAGCTATTACATTTAAACTTCAATACATACCCATAATTGCCTTAAGGGACATATTTTAAATTAATTATTGCCATTACATTACTTTAGGGCTTGAGAAATCAGTTACAGGACACATTTTAGTCTGAAGAGGTTCCCTCAAGCAGCAAAGCACAAGCAATTTCCAAAGAACTCTTACAAAAATAAACAGAAAAGAAACACGGAATACAACTGACAAGTGCTAAAAGCTTACAAAACCTCAGCAGCACTCTGTCAAATGACTGACCTAGGGTAGACTGCAGCATCAAGTGATGCTCAGCAGGCCTGATGCCACATAACCATGAGGAAATAAGACTATTTCCAGATAAATCAAAACATTCTTGTTGATCCTTGGAATGAAATATTACCACCATTCTCTTAACCGCTCCTTGCTCAAAAGAAAGAGTTATAATTCTTTACAGTTACAAGGACGAACATTCACAAGTCAGACCCCCGTGATTCTCTCACTATTCTCCACTCAAAAGGTTTTTAATTTTCTTCATAAATAAGAACACCATTTAAACCCAAGAACAAACAAAACCATATATTAAAGGATGTAATGCTCATTAAAATGTTGTGGGTTTTTTTGTTTTTGTTTTGTTTTGTTTTCCCAAGGGATCTACAAAATCAAGTTGGAAGAGAAAAGACAGTCAACTTAACAGAATATCACAAATACAGCTGTGGATCTATCCCCCCCAAAATGAAGCTACCAATTTTCTATTATCAGAAAATTTCATTTAAAGATATATGACCTCAGGCAAAACCCTCATTATAACAGAAGGCTAACCATTCTACGATTCTATGATGAACTCCACACAACTCCAATGCATAAAGCAATAACTACCAATTCTCAATGGTAGCCCAAAACACCACCTTGTGGAAACATTAACAATCCAAAATACAGCTACCTAGAAGTGCTAGAAGATGTTCTGAATAAAAATATATGAAACAGTGTAACTGCTAAATTTTGAAGACTGACGGTTCAAGATCTCAGTCAGAAAGGCACTTGACTTGTATAGAGTAAAATTATACATTCATATAAATACATCTATAAAAATATATAGGTATAAAAATATTTTCCCAGCTAGGCAGCAGGTAGGTGAATGGCCTGCATTTTGTTTCAGTGTCTTCCACGCCTGAGAAGACTATACTACAGTGGTATTAAGATGATTACTTGAGAAATGGTTGAAACAAGCCACTGGTTGCCAGAATATAAACCCAGAAATTAAATTATGGCCAACATTTCTCAAGTAGTTAACATTTTAACTAAGTTTCTAATATAGCCAAGTAGTACTAATAGTTGACAGACACTTGCCACATCACTGAATCATAGAATAGTTAGGGTTGGAAAGGACCTTAAGATCATCTAGTTCCAACGCCCCTGCCATAGGCAGGGACATCAATTAGTGTTTTAAGCATTATAAACCATTGTTATAAAGAAATTTGTCAAATCTTGCTCAATGTAAGTATGTATTAACAACTTAAGATACCTACTAATAATTTATAATGCCTTAATTACAGCCAGATGTAACTGTGGCTTTTAATGATGCGACATGATGGAGAACAGAGAAGTGATAGAAGACCAAAGACTTTTTTTATTCCTTGGGACAAGGACCTTAGGATAAGGTCTTTAAGTGACCAAGGATCACTTGGAGAACTATGACTACTGAATGCTATACAGAAGCCAATGCATTTCTCCACCTAAGGTTATCATCATAACCATCATATCTATATTATAGTGCTCCTGCAGCATTATAGCTAGAAACGATCCAGTGATCACCCAGAGAAAGTCAGTCAATTACTGCTCCTCAAGACTCCAAGCTAAGATTTTTTACCTATCCCAGGTGCAATAGATTTGACAGGGGTTGCAGAAATGTTCTAACATTAACTGTCAGCTGCTTGATCTCCAGCCTATCTTCACTGCAGATAATGATACAGCTCTCCAGTCAACCCACTAATGAAGTTCAGCTCCTCTTCAGGTGAGAACCACTGACTTAAAATCCCTTCCAAATCTCACCTGGCCTTTGTCCTCTAGAAAGGCCACTGCCCTTTCTCCTATTTCAGTCAGTCTAGACCAAGATCAAGACTTTCACCAGAGGATCTTGCAGGAACTGTTTCAGACACATCGGTCCATGGTTTCCTCCATATATCTGGACCCGAAACTTTCGGTCATTTCCCCAGATGTGTGTCTCAGGAAAGTGGTTTTGCTTAAACTCCTAGCATTTACCTTCTAGAATCAACCCAGCTCCCATGACATAGTTTTCCATCTGGTGATACAGGAGCTCACTTATGTTTATGTACTGTGGTTATATGGTGCCTGAACATCTCCTGAAGAGGACGTATACAAAGCTATTACACCTCCGTCCTCTGCTATTTTTTGCCATGCTGCAGGGACGGTTTCTTTACTGCATTTTCCAGTTGCATCTGCATTTTAAGAAAATTTCTTCTTACTTTCTCTGCATCAAGATCATATCTTCAAGCTGACAGACACTGCTTTCTCAAAAATGCTGTGAGAATACACTTTATTCTCAAGAATGTTTGCATGATTTGCCCATCACTCCACACCAACTTTCCCATCACGATTATCAGTGAATATTTGCACTGTCATAAATACTTGCCAGCTGGACAAGTCATCACAGAAAAGTCTGAGCATCCTTTTAGGTAAGAGCTTTCATCCCACCAGGCTTTGCTTTCATCTGCCTTTCTCACAATCCATCCAATCCAAAGTTTCCACACATAGCTACAGGTTCCTGAGATTCCAGTGGGACAACGCTTCTCATGTTTTGTTCTCAGATCTACTTCTGAGCCTCACCAGCCAGGGCCAGAACTGGGATCAAAGAGCAGTGCCAGCTGAGCTTGTCTCTACTCATCTTTACCATCTTTACCACAGCAGCTTTGTTAAAGAATGCTACACACATAAAAGTGTTGAGAGGCACATAAAAGTCAGCTGAGTTTAAAAATCAAATGCAGTAAAAAAACCTACTGACCATACAAACAATTACTTCAGGCCTTATTGTCTTTTCAGATGGACTACTGTCACTGCTTGAAAAGCAATGTCTAAATCACAGGGATTTCTATTATAATAAAATGCTATTCCATAGGGAATAGATAAATTTAATAGGGTTCTAATTTAATCTACATGTCCCTTGTTAATACCATTGCAGGAGAAAAATTAAAATCCTGAAATAAACTTAGGATTGCCAACCATGAAAACAAATAGCAACTACAGTCAGCAGCTACATCTATCGAAGCCATCAAAGCAAGTCTTCATATTGCAGATGACCAACATATCTGTGTACACTCCTGTATAAATAAAACCATCACAATGATGACAACCACCCCAGCACAGGTACCACCTATGTTGGGAAACTGAGGAAACTGGAGACACTCCAGTGGCTTCCCAGGAGTCCAGATCCATGGGTGCAGACAGCTCATTCCCAAGGCAGTCCAGTGACCCACTTCTCATTACACCATGCTTCATCATTTCCTTTCAAAAGCAGTGATTCAGATTAGCCAGCAGCTCCGGTACTAGCACAGCCATGCTACTGATTGAATATGAAGTGGCTCCAGCTACTGCATATGTAACTATCCCATATACACACACACACATATATATCATTTGAAAAGTTTCACAAACAGACCCTTGGCAGCTTTTCCTTACTAAAAAGATGATCTATTTCTTCTCATTTCTGATATCTGAGGATGGAATGCAGTATAGATTCAGACTAACAGCATTTGCATGTACAATTTTGGTTTTCCAAATGTTGTTTGAAAAGCTGCACAGAATGCTTTCAAAATCAAATCTGAACCAGTAAGACCAGAAACAGAGAAATAGATTTGGATGTGGTCATTGGCACAGACACCACAAAAGGAGCAAATGAAGAGGAGAAGGGCAAGAACAAAACCTTAACATAGTTCACAACTCAAGGAGGTGGTATTAGATGAGAAAATGCTCCAGTACTATGCCAAATCCATTAGCAACTCCAAATCAGACAGACAGTCCCCACGGATTCAGGTCACAAAACCTACATTTACAGGAAGACTATTCCCCTTTGCATGGAAGGCTTACCAAGTATAAAAACCCTTGTAATGAAAAACAGCATAGAGAATAAATTACCATAAATACTTTGTATTTCAGCTACATGCATAATAATGTGGGCATGAGCTTCACACTCTACGCATGGGAACATTCCTGAATATCCTGACGACACCATGATTACAAACAAGGATGAAGAAGCTTTAATCCAACCATGTTTGTTCTCTTTCTTGCACTCCACAATCCATGCTAGCTGCTCTTCCTATTTAAGGCAAAGTTGATTTTGAAATCATAGGTCTGATTCTGTTTATCTTAACACCTAATTATAAACTCGTGACAGTGCATACATGTCTGTTTAACCCCCCCTTAGTCCCCACTCCCCTTCCACTTCCCCCACCCCCATTTTGAGGAAAAGATGAGATTTTGAGGCTTTCTTAAACACAGCTGAATTTTCCAGATACATAATTTAGATACACACTTCATAAAATATGTATCAGACATGCTTTTCAGAATATTCTCTTGAAGAAAAAACCTCCACAGGCCCATTGAATGTAGTGTGTGGACTTTGATAAGTCCATGCACAACACACTGAATAACATTATTTGCACCTAAAACTTGGCTCAACTATTTTAAGTCAAAATACTTTAACTCAGTTAAACCAGTCCGATCTCTAAATCTAGATTTAGTTTCCTAAGTTACTGCAGCTTGGCAAAGCTGACCATCTTCACCTTATATGCAAAGTGTTTTCATGATGTCACTACCCCATCATTAAGTTTTGGTGGATTTACATACAGATTTTGCATCTGAGTTTGTAAATTGTTCATGATAATTTTCCAAGTCACTTAGTGTGATGTCCTCAGATTTGTAGTCAACATTTACCTATGTTTGCCAATCCTACAGCTTGTTTCTGAACTGTCTAACCTATTCTTTTGATAGTCACCATAATTTTTAACATCTCCAAATACTCTCCTATTTCCATATGTTAAGGCATAAGCTCCAGATATCACAGCATTTGATGTACTAGAGACAAGTGGTGTAGATACACCACACGAGATAGAAAGTCATTTTGTTCTTGAATAAGCAACACAATTATTTTAGTTCAAATTACTGTATTTCTTCTTTCTTCACAATCAATCACAATGAACCTCAAATGACAACAAAGTAAAAACAGTACAATTAAATCATATTCTGGTTCTCAAACTCAGGCATATAATGAAATCTTGATCAACAAAATAAGTGAAAATATAATTACTGATCAACTTGAGAAAGTAAGTAGAAAGCCCTATTGATAAAATCTGAATTTCTTTTAGCTAACCATAAATCACTCAAATGCCTGAAAACACAAGGTTTCGAACAGGTTACCAAGCTTCACCTATTTTGGTATGTATTCTCAAAAATGTCACTGTGGGACAGACTAGGGAAATTAAGAGGAACCACTGTAACTAGAAGCCAGCTTCACTCTTTCCAACACCATCCATCCCTCTGCTATTTCCTCTTTATGGTAATGTTGATAGTAGGATTGGCTGTGAAAAGATCAGAGGAAATGTCACTTACTTCATTACTCTGTGACTAATTATGATTAAATTGATGGAGGGAGAGCTCATTACAGTAATTTTTGTCTCTGGAGCAGTGAATGAGTGGTCATATGGCTGTGCTGAGTGCTACCTTCAGTGGGAAAATACAGTGGAAATGTTAACTTTGGCCCTTATTTCTTCTTAGGCAGCTATCCATCAGGTTTCATCAGTATCAAGACCATGCAAGTTTAAAATTGCAACAAGTAAAAAATCATATGCAAAGAGACTGGATTCTGTGATGTGTAATAAGCATTTAGCTATCAGCCCTGAAATGTACCAAAACATAAAAATCACCAAAAGGAAAAAAACCCAAGTGCTATATTTTAACTTTTTACATGCCTGCTTTTTTGTTTTTTAATTATTCTTTCTTCTTGACATAACCAACTATAAAATTCTCTACTTCAAAAGTAAATGCAGCAGAAAGAAGATGCTGTCAGAGTAACTTTAAAGTTAAACACAACTGGTATCCCCCTTATGTGGCTAATGCCCATTCCAAAAGACAATCATATCTCCTTGACTGTCTAACAGAGACAAGAAAAATTTTCAAAGCCTGTTCCCTAATCTGCTGAAAAAGCAATAGCCTGGCTTCACTACTGCATTGCAAAAGCCCATACCCAGCTACTTATTTGAGAAAGTAAAAGCACTTCTGATAGCCAGAAGAAAAAAAGAAGACACCACCAGAACAACACAGCACATCTGAAATATGCACTGAAAGTCAAACTGACGTGGCTAAAACTGTTAACTGCCATTTGACTAATGGTTAAATTGAGATCTGAGGTCTTGGAGACAGCTGCAAACCTCAGTACTGAGTACACTGCATCCCAGCCCAACTACTCCAAGCTCTGCATGTGGGTAAACTGTGAGGATGTGAAAACAACGAGGAACAGAGGCAGAGTTTAATTTGTGATCAGAAAAACTACTCACATTTCTGTAGGGTCTAAGTGAAAACTGGATGAAGTTTTTCTGTTATGTTGGACAAAGGAGATCTTACACTGTGCTAGTGCCACAGATGCAACAAAAGAGAAATCAGTCTTACTCCCTGGGGTTAAAATTACTACCTCAGTGCAGCTGTCAGCCAACACAAAGCAGCTGCTGTTCAAAATTACATAGCAAATGCACACAAGAAGTGGCTCTCAGACTCATGTTTGTAGCAAATCCTCTTGCTGGTGGTTTGGTGGCCTTGCTTGAACCATCCTGACATGGTTCATAACAGCAATGTAGAAGAGGGAACTGTATTCTACAAAGGGAGCTCAAGCACTTCCTCAGGCATAATTTGCTTCTGCTGCATTTGGAAGGCCTCCTGCTGCCTTGGAAGCTCCTTAACATTGAGTAAAAGTGGCTGTCAGGGACATTTATCACTGTGTTACACAGCTCCAGAGTGAAAAAAAGAGACAAGATGCAACCAGACAGTTTTCTGGACTGCTAAACTTCCCAAGGAACTCCCTCACCAACACTGCATTTCTCTGCTTTTTTGAAAAGTATTAAAACAAAACCTAACACAGAAACCCTTTTTTCCCCATTCCTTCTCACTCTTTGAGAATTAGTTACTAAGGTTATGTTCATTTCTTTATGAAGCACATAATTTCTTTTTACTTTCAAGAATTTTTTTTTTGGTCCACTAAAAAAAGAACTGCTCAGACTAAGCATTTGCTCAGCTTGTCAAGCTTTCCCTCAATTACTACCTGCTTCTAGCTCAATAGAACAAGAACTGTCATAATTTATACTTAGGTTAAGGAAAATGAAGTCCTGACCCACAGGTGCTGTAACAATATCAAAATATCTCAGGCCTACAGAAACTGATGTACATGTACCTAAGCATGTCACTGAAGAAAAAATCCAAAACAAACAAAACCAACCAACCAACCCCCCCAAACATTCACCCTGTCACTGAAAAACTTGAAACACTGAAAAGGTACCCTCCTTTCGACTGTTGGGGAGAAGGCAATGATTTATCAACATAAGCCTCATAGCATGGTAGAAATTTCATCTTTGTTATTCATGACTGGCTTGTGATATAGCCAAGAACAACATGCCCATGCATCTTTGCAAAGCTGTGTTGGTCTCTGACAGGTCACAACACATGCTGGATGTCCCGTCTGTCCCTTCCCCCCCCCAAGGAAGTCTAAATGCCAGAAGATTTCTTTTGCCAGACAGGGCTGTCAAATTCTAGTTCATTAAAAGCATAGATGTTTCCTGAGAGTATTGTGGATTTAAACAGTGTTTTATTGGTGACATTTACCAATGCACTATGGTAATTTAGTCACTTGAATAGCTGGTATTCCTTTGCTAAACATCTTTCTCTATTCACCACTGAGAAGCCAAGGCAGAGTAAGCCTGTTAGACAAGACATTATTTCCAGTAACACTTTTTTCCCCATAAAGTTATGCTTAGTGTTTGCCTCTTCATAATCAGTCCAATTTGAAGTAACTCTTCCGCCCCAATACACTTTCAGGGAAGCTTCTTTTTCTATCAAAATCATAATTCCCAACAGCATTAATAAAAACTGTAGATGAGCAGTTCAAGGGATAAAGTCTAGAGGCTGCTGTGGAGACCTACATAATACTTCCACTTTCTCTGTAATTACAATTTTCTGGGCTGAAGCTTTCTTCTAACCTTCGTCCAGGGATGAACATGTTGAAGATTGTCTTAAAAGGTACCAAAATGTTGGAGAAGTGATGTGCTGAAGCAAATCCCCAAAAGCATAATGGAAACAAGAAGGATGAGCATATTAAAAACTCCATACACTCACAGGAGTGAGGGTATGACATGGTACCTGTGATAGCACTGTGGCAACTCAGTTTGATGATGCAGAAGGTCCCATTCATTCATATCCTTAATAAATTCAGAAGCTTTTAATTACTTCATAAGTTAACAATCAGATTTTCCCTTGAGGGGAAAATAAAAGATGTTATGAGAGGTTCCTTTTTGCTCATAAATCGCATGATCTTGGCCCTTCCGGATAGTTTTCACCCAGGGCAGTGCTCCCCGTGTGTCCCTCAAGCCCGCTCCCCAGGTCAGCCAAACTTCCATCAAGGAACGCAGGCAGAGCAGCAGAAATAAGGTTACCTTTCGTCAATTTACTTCCAGCTGTTTGGAGAGGTGCTGTAACCTCTGCTGACAGACACCTGCCTGCTTAAGGGCTGTGACTACAGCCTGACTTTCTGGCAGCAGGAACACATTAGCACCATGGCAGTGGCACAGAATGAAATGGAGGTGGGAGACGGGAGTCCTGATAGGAGACAGATTAAGCTGCAAAAATGCAGAAATCTGCCAAAACCACAGGTACGCTCTTCCCCCTGTTCCACAGAGCATCTCCTATTTAGCAGATCCCCAAACTAAGTGTTTATAAAAAAAGTTGAAGAGAGTGTGAGTCCACCCTTCTTCTGCTGGGCACATGAGGAACCAGAGCCCATTTCTGGCTGAAGCCTCACCTTGCAGTACATTCCTAAAATGTCTAGGTAAGTACCGCTACATAATTCCAGACCCTAACTTTATACAGGATAAAACATTTTCATAAGATGACGAGATTTTAACCCCTAGTGTTTAATCCTTGGCAGCTCAGGTGCCTCTTTCCCCTCACGTGTACCTTTCCAGCAGACGAGGCTACGCCTTCAGCACGTGCTGCGTCTGCTTCACCTCCAGCTTCTCTTATGTCCCTCTCATTTCTCTTTTTGCCACTGTCCTCTTTCCTGTTTGCTCTGCAGAGCCCCTGGCAGCACTGTATCTCACACCACTGACTCTTGTTCTCCCAGTCTGCAACTCAGCTCTCCTTTGCTCGACACTGGAGCACTTGGGACCACAGGCCCCACCAGCTAACTGCAGAGCAAACACTTGCAATGTGCACCCTCTCTTTTCTCCTTCCCCATGCCACCCTTCTCCTTTCCGTTTCCTCAGGCGTCACCTCCATTCATATATTTCTGTGGAATTCAAATACTTCGTTCAAAGTCTCCCATGGGAACCAGATAGGCACAAGCACAGAGCTAATTTGGTTGCAAAGAAAAATCAAGTGCTCTCATCAGAATTTGAGGATGGACATGTATTTTTGTACAAAATTTGCAATGTCTGTCATGCTGTACCTAGTACATGTTCCTGCCTAGCGCTTTGCTCCAGCCTACCTCACACCTTCTGTGCTGCTTTGGAAGGCTCATCCAGATTGAGTTCAAGACAGAAGCAAAATGCTACAGTATTTTTGAGTCTCTGCCCTTTGACGCCTGCTAGAACTGTTTGAAACAGCAATGACACTGAAAGTAAAGAAACATTTGCAGCACACTTCTATCCTGCATCAATGCTAATACTCAGGAAGATGTCTATGCACAAACAACCCACCCATGAGCCAGCTTGCGGTTTCATTATTTACAGCTCAAATGTCTTGCTTGCATTCATACTAAAACTGCCATCCCTTGTCAATAAACTCAATAAACTATTATTTTGTATAACTTCAGCTTTAATATTTAGCCTACAAACTGCCAGATAATCTTCTTTTTTCTTTATTTAATTTCCCTCAGAATACTTTTGAGAGGAGGGAAGTACTGCTGTGCCCATCACACAGCTAGGGACAAGGCACAAAGTCCAAGACACTTGCCGAACTCCTGCGTAAGTAAGTTCAGTGGGAGTTAGTGAAGAACTTCTACAATCCACCTAGGTCCCGCAAATCTAAATGTGCTGGGAAAACCCCTCCCTACATCTTATACATGCAACAGAACTGCCATATCAGCTACTAATACCAGATATCGGCTACTAATTTCTGATAGATATCAGACAGCTAATGCCCACTTACAGTCTGTTTTTATGACTGCAGCTTTCTCTTCACACCTTACAGGCACCTGCACACAGTTCTATCAGCTTCTTTAAAACAGAGATAATTTCTCTGCAGAACTACAGCCATGCACGCATTTCTCAGATCATCAGTGCTGCAGCACTGCTGCTACTTTAAGTAGTACATGGTTGATTTGAGAAGTATCTTTATGTCTGTCCTTTCTGTCAAAGTTTCACACAGATTGGTTAGTATGCTGCTGTACTTTGGATCGTCCTGAATAATTAATAAAGAGTTTGCTGGTTCTTGAATATATTAGCAGTGAAGAAATATTGCTTGAACTTGTGAACTGTGATCAGTTTGCTGCAGAAGAGAAAATCTTTTCTCCCCCCTTCATTAATTCTAACAACAATATGTTCAAAGGATTCTTTTGAACAAAAAGACAATATTGCATACTGCTAATGCTCATTAAATATAATAAATGTGCCTCTTTTGTTCTACACATGCACGATGCTGGAAAGCCTAAACAGCAATTAGAGAAGGAACATCTTCTTAACAAAAATTAATCTCTCTCCCTCTCCTTTGGTGATCGTATTGCAGGCACTCACCATCTCAAAGCAACCTTAAAACAATCCTGGCTAAAGGCACTCTTAAGTGCAAATAAAAAACCCAGGATTGATGAAAATCTAGGGGAAAAGTCATGAAATGTTCTCTGCTCTCTCATAGTCTTTTCCAACTTCAGTAACTGTTCCTAACCAGTGATGCAGAAATGGGAGTAAGGAAGTTGTACCCCAGGCTGCCACAGACCAGCTGGGCAACATAGTCATGGCCATTCTTTGCCCTTATTTCATCTGACAAGCAGTCTCTCAATAAACTATATAGATATGTATTTAAACACAAAAGAAAAAAACCCCAAGTTCAAAGGAATATATTTTTGGGGGATTGTTTGTTTTTTTTTTTTTTTTTTTTTTTTTTTTTTTTTTTTTTTTTTTTTTTTTTTTTTTTTTTTTTTTTTTTTTTTTTTTTTTTTTTTTTTTTTTTTTTTTCGGGGATGGGGGGGTGTTTGCAGGTGGGGCTGTTACTACATTTGCTTCACTGCAAACACTTTGAGCAATGTCAAAACTTCCCTTGCTGACAGACTTGTGTACAGCTCTCCCCTGCGGACAACATCCTATCTTCTCATGAAATTTGTGCTAATGGTACTGTTGAGGAAGAGCTGCTGAAGGTGGCTCTGAAGTTCCCACATCCTAGCAGAAAACCGTGTCCAGATTTTGCTTCCACTTTACTCTTTCACTGCAGGTGGTTTACTAAGTCAGCAGAAACACGTAAGTCACTTTCAGAAACATAATGGAAAAAATAAGGGATGTGAACAACTTGGATAAATGTGTAGAGCATGAAAAAAACTCAAAGCGTATTTCCAAACCCCTAATTGAATGTACAAAGCCAGCGAATCCATGCTGACTGCCTATTTATAGAACTTGTCAGCACTCTTGAGAGTTTTCAGAACTGAGTTTAGAAAGACAAGGAACTAACCTATGTTCAAAAGTCCTTACAGATACTGTTACTTATGATTTTTACTTCATTCAAAGCAAGCTGTTGACTCAGTTTTATTACTGTAAACTTGTATTTTCATAAACAACGTAATGACAAAAAGAGACCCCATGGTCTCTTTGTCATGGACAAAAAGAGACCCTATTAAAATAATGTACAGGCTGGTAACTTGCTGTCACAGTCAGAAGTGATTTGCTGGAACACTGGAAAGCAAATTATAACCCACATCCAGCTACACTCAGAATTCATCCTTTGACACCTTAGGCCCCTAACCAGTTTTTAGACAACTGATTATCTTGTAAACTGGAGTACAACATCCTGTGGTTTAGGCTTCCTTTATCTCACTGTCTTGGAAACATACTGGGAGCATAAAAATCTATGCCTGCAGAAAGGATCCATATGCGCAGTAGGTGCTAAATTATCCTGAAGATACGCTATAAAGTATTGATGGGTGAAAGGCAGACCACTCAGGTCCTTACACTATGTGCTGTATAACAGCAGTTGACATCTTTATCAGAGTGCTCTTACTCTGTTTCCAATATAATAATATCCAGAACAACTTCACTGATTTGGGTATGTTAAAAAATTCACTCCTGCCTCTAACAAAGACACATTTTCATAAGCAACTTCATGCAGCAGACACAGCTTCCTAAAAGATCTGTTCTTGGGGCTAATAAAGGAAAAAGCAAACATGTCCATACATAAATTAACCACAGCTAAGGCTCTGTAATGTACTGCTTGAAAGGCAATTTTTAAACTATAAAGTGGCTAATTTAGTTGTAAACCTGACTAGCTTACACATTTCAGCAATGTTTCACTATTGTACTACACTGTTGTAACTTGAAGTAATTACTGTAAATTGTGCAATTTTGATTTAGCATGTATATTCAATGTATATGATTACCACAGGCTCTTTGGTATGCACAGCGTGCATCCTGCTCAGTGCCTGAGGTCTTACAGAAATAAATTTGGGGAAAAAAAACCCTAGTATTTCTCCACCACTCAAACAATACCTATTCTATGATACAAGCAGCTGTATGGAGAGCAAATCTGTGGTTGCGCTTACAACTTTAACTGTGGCATTTCCTCATATTCAACTGGTCTGAAGTTTCCATTCCCTCCAAGCCCAGTACTTCTCGTACAGAGATCTGTAAAAATGGCTGCTACTTCAGATTCTTAATAGCAGCTTTTAGCTTAGCTTCCTCTTTTGGGATAGGAAAGAGATGAAAAAAAAAAAAAAAAAAAAAAAAAACATATAAAAATTAAAAAACCCTCTTCTCAAATTTTAGTAGCCAATATGGTGAAGAAGATACTTTTTCTCCTTTTAGAACTGCTAACCACTTTCAACATTGTTTAAAACAGATACACTTACACACATGTATATACCTCCAGACACATATAATCACAACTAAAAAGAGACCAAGCCAGCAGTATTTCAGCTCGAAGGTGAAAGCATGAGAGATTTATACATGGGAGAAATCAAGTAGCACCACCCTGGTGTACCAAACAGGAAGGTTTTTTTGGTTCTTAACTACACAGAGTAGATCTAAATTCAAATCATGTCTCAGCATGTATGAGACAACAGTCTCACACAGCATCCTCCTCGCAAATTGCATCATCAAATAAAATAATACTCTTCTTCCATGGTTATTTGTTAATAGACACAAATCTGGAGCTTCGCCTCAGCTTGATAATATGCAATTTCATTACTGAAAATGTAATGACCTCCAAAATAATGACTCACAAAAATGAAATGTAATACACATTAAGGGAACAAACTCATGGTATTTTGAATTTCCTGCATGAATAATTATTATACACTTCTTGTTTGTCATACATTTTGCCCTAAGAAGGGATAGTTGGTACATTGGAAGTTGTGGATACAGTGGAACCTGCGGATGCCCCATTCCTGGCAGTGTTCAAGGCCCAGTTGGATGGGGCTCTGAGTGGAAGGTGTCCCTGCCCATGGCAGGGGGTTGGAACGGGATGTGCTTTAAGGCCCCTTCCAACCATAACCATTCTATGAAATAGGGGAAAAGGCTTTGTGTACAGCAGCCTCAGCAGATGCAGTGGCCCTTGTACCCAGAGGCACAATACAGCATGGAACGAGTGCAAAGGCAATGGGCAGTGGTGAAGGAGGACAGGGGAGCAGGGAGGTTGGACTAGGTGATCTTTGAAGGACACTTCCAACCCAAACCATTCTGTGGTTCTGCAAGTGTGCCTGTGACCTACAACTGGTGTAAGTTTGAAGGCAGAGGACAGAGAAGGAGACTAATGTTCACATCTGGAGATGACCCTGGAGTTGAGGGCAACAGAGGTACCTGCTGGTGTGCTCATGGCTACCCTAAGGAAGAGCAACAGTGTGTCACTGACCAGATTTTGGAAAGTGTGCCTGCAACTATACAGTACTTTTGGCCTGAAATTTACACAGAACGCTTGAAGATTCTCCTGCCAGAGATTTTTTAAGTGACAGTCTAAGTATGTGTAGAAATCTTAAGACGTAGCTCTGCTTTTTGCTTTGAAAGATTAAGATGAAGCACAGGAAGAAGGGAGTGCAATTGTTAAACACAGTATTGCCATAATATCTCCCTTGTGGGAACAATTGCTATTGGAGTTTCCAGTTGCCCAGATGAGGTTTTTCCATTTACATTCCTTCATCAATGTAGGCATGAAAAAAGACAAATAAAAGAAAGCAGGGATTTCCACTTTTTGATGTACAATTTACTGCACATGTATCATTTATTAAAAACACAAGACACTAATCATGTGTGCAGCATACCTATTTCTTTGCACCATGGCAGGGCCTAGAAAATAACAAAGAAATGATTTTGAGGAACTGCACAAAGGTACAGGATTAGTGCACAAGAAAGAGTCTAGCAAAGGCACACTGGAGGAAAGTACTAAAGCAAGGAAAATTGCTTTTAGAGCAAAGAAATTCAATGAAAGCACCAAACCCCAAGGCTACTAGCAAGATGGAAGGGAAGGGGATCTCCCAGCTGATGCAGCAGCAGCAGATTGCCAGCTGGTGGCAAGAGTCCTCTCTGCACTAACACCATGAAGGTCCACCCCTGTTGAGCAGCCCGTAACTGGTGTCCGAGATGCAAAAGCCAACGGCAGAGAACACAATAGAGTCAGCTAAAAGAACAAAGGTTTTACTCAACAGAGTGAAAATTCAGGAGCCTGTCTGTTAGGGCAGCAGTTCCAGCCTGACATGCATAAGGCTTACAAGAGAATATATGCATAGATCTCTAGACTGCCTTTTTAAAAAAAAAAAAAAATTGACTGTTAATAGTAAGACAAGCATAAGGCACATTTCTTTAACATAAAAATCGATAGTATCATGCCAATTCCTATTGGGAGGGAGTGGGAGAAGCAAGGAGATTCAAATGAAGTCAAGACTATTTCAAAGGAGAGAACCCCACTAGCCTGAGTTCTGTTGAATGATGGAAGTGTGAAAGAATTAAGACGGCTATGATGTATAAGAATATTGATTATTCCCGGGGAAACTGTATTTAAGTGGAGCAACAACTCTCATCGGTGAGAGACTAGATTAGTGCCCAGATCTATCTTATGAAGGCATCAGCAGACAAAAAGGTTCCTCTACTCAAACCAGAAAGAGAGAAAATGCTGACTTCCAACCTGATACATGTGTAATAGAACTACCAAAATAGAAACATTTTACACATATGAGAAAAGTAGGCATTATCCAGCATAGATTTGAAAGAGAAGCAAATATACAGAGGAGGGGATGAATAATAAATATTTCAGTTCATATGATTTGAACAACATGGCCCTACACAACAATCTAAACAGGAAAATGCATTATATAACTTTGATTGCGATATTCTTGTCTTTCCCATTACTGACCTCACTGTATTATCATCTTACTCTTCCATGCTTCTGCAAAAAAAACCCCAAGCCCTAACTGATTTTGACCTGACTAGTAATAAAAGATTTCTGATGTTTTGAGCTGGGCTGATACAAATAGTTTCATTCACATATGGACTGGTTTTCTCTGCATAGTAATGGCCATTAACTGTTTCACAGTACCTAAGCTAAAAATCAGACGCTTTTTGTTTGCAGACACATAATGCTACTATAATGTTTGAAGTTTCCACAAAAAAAAAAAAAAAAAAAAAAAGAGTCAAAATTAAAAAAAAAAAGAAAAAATCCCAAACATCTTCCCTCAGTTATCCTGAAGAATCATAAACAAAATATAATGCAGAGATCAGTGGAAGGTAAACCCAATTGTCAAACACTTAGGTATGCTCTTGTTGTCTGCCTAGTACTTTAATTCACCTATCCTGTTTNAAATTACACAGAGAAGGAAAAATTACCAAACATTTCTTTTTTCTTTGGTTATTTTTAGAAACTAAAATATGTTCACTTCTGATGAGGGAAGGTGTCTTATCCAAACGGATTTTCACATAGCTTCTTTAATAATCTCACGGGACTCAGGGTGAGATGCAAGTAGTATTTTAAAGTTCTGAGTGATAAAACCAGAGACTACAAAGATTTACAGTAACATAAAATGCACACTGCTCTAACAGGCAAATTAACTTCAGAAGCATGACATGCTAGTGCAGCCCTAAAAAACACATGCTGCTGTCTGCACTTCATCACATACGACAGTCTTTGGCATCTAAAGCATTGATAGAAATAGCTTACAGATTACATTAAGCAACAGAAACTCAGCCCTAATACTGGTCCTGAATATCACTGTCAGTTACCAGAGCATGCACCGACCCCAGAGGGACTCCTCTGAGTGATTAACAATAAGACAAAATAACGGTACCCCAAAATAACTTTAGCACTTCACTTGGAAATAAAAACCTCCTCTTAGCAATAAAAAAAAAAAAAAAAGAAAAAGGAAATAGGAACCTATCTTCCTAGCAGGAGCTAGGGATGGGACATGTAAGGGTTTCAATGAAAAGAGCCCCTACACCTTTCTGTATTCAGAGTTCTTTGTTGCCTGACAGTAAACTGGAAGGACGGTCATATTTAAAAGTAAAAACGTCAGGCTCCGTCTCTGGCGGGCTGCAAGAGAGCCCCTGAATGAATAAGAAGGAAAGTACGTTACCTTTAGCAAGTCTCCTCAGGATTTGACAGCGGCATTTAAAAGAGACAGCTATCATTCTCGCTGCCTGCCTGCCCTGGCAGAGCGCGCTCAGGGCTCTGCTTGGGTGAATGCAGCAGAAGGCTGTGAATTCCTCCTCCCGCACATACCAGGCGAAAGGTATCCCCGGCGGGGAGTGACAAAGCTTAATTCCTCTTGGCTGATGCAGAGATCAGCCCCATGTCATCCGGCAAAGCTGTGTCATTCACTACTACCACCATCACCACCTGCATGGGGAGATGAAGGGCTTAAAAAGCAGTGTTTCTTTAAAAGCTAGGAAGCATCCAACTGCACACACAGGCGTGGATATTAGAGGGAGCCGTTCCCCAGTCTCTCACATTCCCTGGCTGTGCAGGGAGTGATGGTTGCTGTGCCAGGCAAAGGGCCCCATGTTTCTACACTGGTGGCGATTTTTCACCTTTTTCCTCACATCTCCTTCCCTTATGATTCCCTCTAGATATATAGGGCAACGCCGAGAATCCTACTTGTGGGGGAGAAGGAAACTATTTCAAATGGAAAATATTCTAATCAAAGCATATTAAAGATTCACTCTTACATATCTGTAGGGAAGAAGAAAAAAGATTGATTTTATAATCAAGAAAGCCTTTTGACAATTTTAGACAAGTATATTACAGCCATTGAAGCACAGACCACGGGGGAGGGAGAAAGTCAAAGGACAGGATGGATTGTTGTGGGTGGGCAGGACTGCCAAGCACTTGATCAGACCAAAATAAAATGATGCTGCACAGAAAACACATGTGGAATCAGGTATTCTCCCCTCACTAGAGAAGAAAGCAGCTTTTAGCACACCTGAGAATGTATTCTGTGAAACACCGCACCATTTGTAAGATTTTTTCAGCCCACCAGTAGTTTTGTCTCCTTTTACACCTATTCAAACAGCAAAGCAACCTGCTTTTCCAATTCATTCAGAAAATGATAAAGTGGAGCTTAAATGAGAGTTCCATCCTACTTTATGGAGCCAAATACTAAAGGATGAAACTCCACACCCATTCTAAAGAGCAAGCAAGCAAACCAAAGTAAGCCATATAAAGTCTGTCAAGTCACACTCATGCACAAACCCCAAATGTTGCATCAGATACTCTCCTTTAAAACAACACATCATTATTCGTCAAGACTTGTGCTTCACTTGGGTGACACATGTAAAACAGTCTTCATATGCTCTTGTCCCATTCACTTTCTTTGATTAGAAAATCCCTCAGTGTATCTTGTGCCAGCTTTTATCCATCACTATATTTAAGGTTATGGTTTAGTGTTAAGATGCACATTAGCTACAGAAAAACTAGGAGAAGCAGAAACAGCTTCTGCACTTGGAGCTGTTTCTCTCTTCCTGACTGTTCTGCACCGCACCAGCAGCTCCATGCTTCCATATTCCAACTCACTATTACAGTGATTGTTTTTCTTCTTTTTGTTTTATTGGTTATAGCAACAGCCATCTTTCCAAGGCCAAGGTGAAACATTCCATCAGCTCAATTGCAACTACCCAGACATGTCCAGTGAAATCGATTTTATTTTGTTGTCATTAAAACCAGATAGGGGTAATCGAGTCATCCGTTCACCAGCCTTGTCACTGCTTCTTGTAGCAGCTGTCATACCAAACAGCTGTAAAATCCAAACAGTGGAAAAGCAGATGTACCTGAAGTCATGCACTGATCACTCCAGCCATGAAACCCCAGACCTCTGGCCAGGGTGTTCAAGGAGGGGTGAAACCAGGGGAAGAAGTTGGAGGTTTAAGCCAGTGTAATTCAGTGGTCTGGGGAGAAAATAGAAAATGTTGGACTACCACAAAGGGGAAAGGGGAGAGGAGTTGTGTATTTTTGTACCCCCATAAAGATGGAACTGACAGAAGTGTACGTAGCTCTCTGCTGATATTGCCAATACATTTTTTGAGGAGAAAATCTGCCACCATTCCTTGTTGCCACCTCCTGCTCAGGTAGCAGGACTTTCGCATCAATAACAGACCACCCTGTATCTGATTTTCCTTCACAGAATTACAGACAAGTTTGGGTTGGAAGGGACCTTAAAGATCATCTGGTTCCAACACCAGACTGCTCAAATCCCTGCCAAACCTGGCCTTGAACACTGCCATTGGATGAGGCTCTCTGGCTCCACTGGAAAACCTGTTCCAGAGACCATGATAATGACCTCAGCACACAGTTCCTGCTCACAGCTCTGTTAGGTTTGAGATGCTGAAGCTGCCCTGATCTTGTTGCTCCCTTTCTGCAGACCAGCATCCAGAATCCTTATCAGCATCTTTTCATCTGCCAGGTACCCATTCATGATGCCATAAATCTTGTCATGCCCAGACAGACCAATATAAACACCTGCCCTTACCCCAAAGGTAACCAGAGGACACTGCAAGACGATAATTTATCTGCCCTAATATTCGTTCTTTGATTTTTCCCAGGCAAAACAGACAAAGAAAACTGAACGTGAAGTCAGAGCTAGGTGAGCCTGCAGTGCTCCTCCTGCCCTTCAAAATGGGGTGCTTTTCCTGCGCAGCTCTCAACTCAAGAATTCACTTTTGTCTTCTCTCCTTCAGAGCACAATTTTGACATCCTTGAGGACTTCTGCTGTGCAGAGAATGGCAAGAGGTTGTATCTACACCATGAGAAAGAACTGCTCACTACTCGCTTTTGTGATCTGACTCCACAACTTAGCCTGGTTCAGCCCCTTGGTAAGGGGGCAAGAAAGAGCACCCTTATAGAGCTAGGAGGCTGCAAAAACCAGACTTCAGACACAGGAGAAAAATCAAGCCTTTTGTGTAAGGACACAATGAGCCTGAGAGCAAAATGAACCCCAATGGGATTATATAAAAATGTATAAAACTGTAGTAATAATACAGAAACTGTGATATATATGCAAAACCAGCAGCAGACCTGCACAGAGAGGGCTTTATTAACAGAGAAAAGATGTAGTCCTTGATCCAAAAAGCTTATTGCATTGTTTACTATTTCTTCTAGATTACTGATGCATATGCTAAATAGCCTCTGAAGCACAGCAACAACCACTTCCAACCAAATCAACAGGATTATTTTTTTGCATATGTTTTTTCATATCCTTGCCAAAGGAGGTCATGTGCAGATTTGAATTCCTCAAGAAGACTTTGCAAGACCAAGGTTTCATAGTCCCAGGTACAGCACTGAATGTAAGGATATACTGTATTTACTGCGGCTTGCTTTTTTTAACCCTGAGTTTTGGTAGTTCAAAAAAAGTAACCCAGTTATTGGAACAATTTCTAAAATATTCATGCATGATGCTCATGGTTTTACCACCTTCTTGCTGGACAGCAATCACCAGGACTGCCAGAACCATTCCTGCCTGAAGTCCTGCTTCTGACATGAGTCTAACAACACCTCAGGTATTCTGAACTGTACAGACTATTGTATTATTTTTTGTTTTTTGTTTTTTTTTTTTTTTTTCCCAAATTAAGGATTTTTATGATTATTAAGTGTCTCAACTTTCCAAAAGTCAGCCATCATTTTCTGAGGCATCAGTTATTCAGTTCTGCAGATGGACTCAACTGATTGCTCAGGAGAAAAAACAGGGGAGAAGGTAAAAAAAAAAGGGGAGGAGAAGGTGAAAGGAAGAGTAGGTAATGTAATATTACAAGACCAAAAACCTTCACACATACTGAAAATTTACTTATACTCCATATAACACAGATTAAAGTAATTACTAATTGCATTTCTTCCTTATTACAAAGCTACAAATCTCAATACCATTTCCACTGGGCTCATCTGCAAAAATCTCTTTTTTCATTTTGATCCTTTTGGACAGCAGCCTGAATTTATATCACTTGTATTGCTGCATTCATTCCTTCACAAGTCTGAAAGGTAATTTATAAACTCTATATAAATATTTATATATCTAGATGACTTGAGATATATATATATGATAAATAAAATATTTTCTCAACTGAATTTGTATTTATTAATACTCAGTAGAAGATCACTAGATGAAAGAAGCTTATATTTCCACATGAGAAGACAGTCAGAATAATATACGCATCCTATTTAACACCATCTTCTGGTTAATCTTATCAGATCACATTAGCTGAAATAAATGAATCAAAAAAAGTTAAGATCTATTAGACTTCTCTGCCGGATAAAAAATTATGTAATAAAGGTCTCTAAATTAAATTGAGGATTATAAGCTTTATATAAGGTGACGTTTAGATGTAATTGGGAAATTTCTGTGAAAACACAGTATTCAATGAGGAATACAAATTCTGCAAAGTATCAAATGTGTTTGGGGGAAAAAATAAGTTTGCCAAAAATGCACTTTTTTTTTTATCCAGAAAACGTAACTCTTTAATATTCAAACCCTTCAGTTTCATGAGAATATATACACCCAGAAGATACTTCTTGGTCAAATTCCATTCATATGCTGCATCACACATTTCTTTTTGCACACTGACTGATCAGCATCCTAAAACCTGTTACAGCCCTCTTCCCTCTTTCCCTTCATGGGGAACTTGTCCATATGAAGTGCCATAATTCTTTTTGGATGTCACATGCTCCTATTTTTCTTTATATGTCAAGTTTGTGTGTCACCACTCTGAAGGTGATACATCACAGACAACTCATTTGGTCACAGTGATGTACACCAAAGATCAAAGCAAGCTGATCTGTGGGGTTCTGTGAAGACAGCAATGTACTCAAACTACAGCTTCAGTAAAACAATAAGGTAACCAGAGAGACATACAGATATCAAATATTTCGTGTGTCAGGAAGATTCAATGATATCTAGTGGGTCTACCAACATATGAAAATTGGAATGAAATATTATGAAGTCTGAATGAATTAAGATTTTGTACAACTCGGTATTTTGTTGCATCATTTTAAAAGATGCTACTGGCACCTACTACACTACTCAAACCAAAAGTCAGATTTTTAAGTGAAAAGATAGTTTGACTGAAACATTTTCACTACTGTATTTGATATATCCTGATATCAACCATGAACTAGGAACAAAACCACGAGTCTCAATCTCAAAACAAAATTTGAACATTTTTCATCCCAAAGACAAGAGCTGTATTCCCAGGCAGCAGCAGACTCAGTCAATCCAGCATTTTGCAGTGGATACTGCTCTATTATGAAGATTTCCCTTCACTACAGGGAGAGAGAATAAAAAGGAAAGCGCAATAAAACCACCCTGTTATTCCCCAGTGCTCAGATTATCAACACAGACAACTTGTCAGCTTTGCATAATTTAGAGGGTCTTGTAAATTTACATTTTCATTAAATCAACTACAGCAGCTATTTTCTAGCTATGTGAACCACCTTTGCAACACTGCCCCGCAATTTCACGCAGATCTTGCAGCAGAACGCTTTACAGGTCATTAAAAGACATAAAAGGTGCTCTGGCTTCAGAGAATTATCGTAGGAGAAGACTCCATGCAGAAGGTGCAGCATGTTGGAAAGCAAGGATATGGGTGTGCTAAAAGTGGTAACAGATGACACGAATAGTTAAAGATCTGAGCTGATGCCAAAACACCATTGATGTGGCATCATACGAACACGGTAACTTCATCACCTAGGAATCAATTGGTAAAAAGTAATCCAGGGGCCTTCTGGAAAGAAAAAAAAATAAAATCTTAACTTCCTGGCTCCAAGCAACGTCAGCCTTTCTGAATCAGCAGGTAACTGCTGGTAAGATCAGTCAATATTTCCACATCCTGGGATAGTAAACCATTTTATAATACAGAAAAAAACCCCACATTTTAATGGTTTGGAGTTTTTTAAATCTGATTTAATTACGTGTTTTATAAAATCTATAATGTTATATTAAAGGCAGCAGAATGAATACACCTTTTCCGTATGAAAATAACTGTCCACTAGACACTACTCTCTAGCATAACGTAAGGAACAGCATTTCCTACATTATCCTTCACAGCAATCCCACACCACAGCTTCACAAAACTGCTTTATTTTACCAATCTATATTAATTACCAGCAAAAATTAACACTGCCCTTTCCAGTGAAACTGCGTTGATACAAAAAGGTTTAGAAATGTTTCTTACTGGAGAGAAACTGCCCTCAAAGACCTCTCAAGATTTGTAGCATGACTGACTTTTCAATCCTAACTGCCTGCAAAACAGGCAGTTCAGCTTTTCCCAGGCACTCCTAGCTTCAAATCTTTATTCAAAAATAACAAAGGACTTACAAGAATGATAAAATATGAAGATGCCATAAGTACTGTAAAAATTAGAAACTTTTAGTAGCACAAGTTTGCTGCAGTCTCTCAAAGGTAATCTTAAACACGGCCACAACTACTGGAGATTTAATTCAGCAGGAAGTCTCTTTGCAAAACCAATAGCTTGTGAACCATTTCAGGTATCGCTCCATTTCTAGTACATAAACATGTCTTTACTCTTACTTTGGTTTGGTTTGAGCACATACTTTCTAGAGCATGACTAATAATTTGTCCTTTTATCTTCTGAACTAGCAATTAGTAAAGAACCTATATTTTTTCAAAGTGTAATGAAATAAACCACCACTAAAGCAGTCTGCCTGCCCTGCCAGCAGAAGCAGCAGTGAAAAGACTGGAATACCACAAACGGCAGTGAGCCTTCTAGGATGCTTGTAGATCTCAAGGAGAGGAACTAGGAACGACCCTGTTCAACAAACATAATCAGCCCAGGGTAGGCTCCTGCCAGCAACATGCATATAATTACAGGCTCTGGGATTTAATGTAATCTCAAAACTAAAGGATGACTGTCTTACAAGGAGCTTCCACATGCTGCACTACATGGTTAAAGACTTGTAATTACAGTTTCTGTAAGACTTTGTAGAGGCTTTTTCAATTAATCAGAATGATGACCTTCCTATTGCTACATCAGTCTTTAACAAAACAAAGCTAAGCATTTCCTCAGAATTACCATACTGGAAGCGAGAACAATCTCCCACACTTAGCTGAAAACAGCTGCTTTGACTCTCATTTAAAAACAAAAAAAGATTATGATTCCACTGAAACCACTTGAACAAAAGTGAAATAATTGTACCTCTCTCTAGCTATACTGCTTTGTTTCCATATTTTTTATCAACCTATTCAGCAGCTGTGAAATTAGAATATCACACTAGAAAATAAAATGTGTATTTAGAGAGATGAGTCTAGAATACAGCATAAGGTCATTTAACCTACTACAAGAGACTTTTAGGAATTAACTCAGCAAGTTTTTATGTGCAAGTCTCTATATTCAAGATGCAGTCAAAAAGGATAGCAATGGAAGATTATAGCCCGAGATGCAGTGCAAAGAACGGATGGCACAAGCAGAGTTTCAACTGGCAATATCTCCAAGCCTTTGCAAGATGAAGGGAAACATCAGTTCACTGATACAGTTGTATTCCTACCTGTGTGCAAGCTGCAGGAAGACGTACTAGCAGCTGCTTTTCCAAAACAGAGTGGGTTTCTATACTGAAATTAGGTACATACTGGATGTTTGCCTATGGTATGAGCAACAGCCAGCCAATTGGCACCAACCACATTGACTATTACATCCCAGAGGCAGAACTGGTGTGCCTGAAAACCAAAGATAAATAGAAAATCCAGACAAAATGGTTGAGATACACAGGAAAGAAAAAAATCAACTGGGGAAAGAAAACAAAAATATTCCAGTTTGCACAACGGGTACTGACTCTCCTGATTAAGATGGGTTTGTTGGATGAAACTGTTAACTTCCTAGCTAGGTTCATATTTCACTCTAACTCCCAGACTTGCACAAGACTCTTCTTTCCCTATGCAAGCAGTGCTACATGGTGATACCAGACACATAAGCGGGTACCTCCCCGAGCAACCTTTGGGTAAAGTCTGACAATTCCCTAACAGGAATGGTGTGATCCTAGCGCTGATGTAGGCTTGTGGTACGAACCTTGCAGTTTCCAGTTTGGAGATGTCTGCAGCAAGAAACAACCACTACCTTCTGACTCATTTGTCTGCAACATACTTGCACACTAGGTCTGTGCTGCAGACCCCACAAAGGCTTGGAGGTCACACTACAACACACTGCATCCCAGGCAGTGTTTTAGTGGCAATACAAAATTTGACTCATTTGGAAATTTTGCTACCTTCTGAGGACTGAAGATCAGCCACCATTAAGGCAGAATGAAAATGCCAGTAGTCTGTCACTGTAGTCTGGTTTAACACACAAGCAAGAAAGACATAGCAGCATTGGGGTGAGGGATTAAATCTTCCTACCAAGCGAGAAGGTCCTTCCACGCCTCCCTAGATCCTTCTGCAGCATGAACAGGCTCTGCTTCCCTCCTGCTACCTGGAAGAGCTACTACACCTCACCAGTGCTAGTACAGCTATGATGATGTTTTACATGGTTGGTGACATGTGCTCTGTGGCCTCCTGAGACCAGCAACGTCAACAACCTATGCACTATCCCATTGTGACCTGTGATTCCTTGACCAAATTATTTCCTCTTGTTTTGCGTTCTGAAGTAAAATATGTGAGGCTTCAGTTGGCCTCAAATTTGGAGTCCAGCACTCACACCAGGTCTTCTCTAGCACCTTCTGAAACTGTGCAACTATTTCAGAAGGCACATCCCTGAACTTTCTGTGCAAATGCATGGGCATTTATAGCCTCAGAAAAAGTTCTATATCATTGTACATCAGCATATCACAGCATATGGCTAGAATCACTGGCTTTTCTACACAGCCTTTTAATCCCAAGCCTTTGTTTTAGGTGACAGTTTTCGAAACAGAATTAATGAATAATTAAGGCATTTTAAAAGGTTTTTAAACCTCTGAGCAACAATCACAAATAACAAGTAAGAACTGAGACCTACTGAGAATTGTACACTCTTCCATAGCAGATACGTACTTCCCACCATGGACTGCACACAATGCAGTACACTTTGAATTCGCTAGCCTAGCTCAAGACTCAGAAGTAAAGTGAATTAGTATGAGTTAATTCTGTGCTACTATGACCAGACTCTGTCTGGCAACTAAACCTGAGCTCACCTGGGTATCGCCCAATGCTACACACTGTAGAAAAAAACCCCTCTCTGTGTCACCAAGTACTTTTATCATCATAGTTTAGTGGAAAGGCACACAGTTAAACATCCAAATACAAGGTGTAAGAACATGAAACACAGACCACACCTGCAGTACCAGGAAGCATATCCCAGAATATCATGACTCTAAAAGTGACTGAGCAAATTATTCAAGTTAAGTAAGTGAACAGCTACTGAGACAACAGGTGCTTGTATAAATGGAGGAAGACTAAGTACAAGTACCAAACAGATTGCTACCTGCCTTGCGTAGGAGGATCTATACCAGAACCTGATACTCAACTCCAGTATCTATGCTGGGCTCTGCTTGGTTTAGGAATGTTTGCTTTTTAAAAGGTTGAAAAACTAGACAGGGTGCAGAGAAGAGTGCCAAGAACGATCTCTGCAATAAAAATGCCTTGTGCGATGAAAGACTCAGCAAATGCAATATACTGGAAGAGTTTGGACAGCACCCTGATTACACAGTGCATAAGTGCTGTCTTAGGAAGGATGTGTTGAGTGCTCAAGTGCTTCTTCATCATTTGATGGACAAAGGAAGCAATGAAAAGCTACGCAGGAAAACACATGGCTGGAACTCAAAGCCATTAAAATTCAAACCAATCACCCACCACCTCTTGCTGGGAAGATCTACTGATAGATAAAACTATCAAAATGGTTCTCTGAAGAGCCACTGCCTGCTTCCAACCTTTTTATATCAGAATTCCTAATGCTTTAGAAAAACTGCCCCATTATACTCCAAAAGTGCTACACATTCTCAAAAAAACAACACTTCAAGAACAGGAAAACACTTTTGTGCACCATCCTCAGTCCCACACATCCCTTCCCTTTGGCTTTAAAAAAAGGGACAGGATCCACAGCAAGAGGGCAAACACACACATGCAAAGTAGCACAAAGCATGTTTATATCAGGAAAAGAGAACATTTATAACATAGATGACTTGAAGGATTTATTACCATGCTTTGCTCCCAGGAAACAGTTAACAAAGCAAACAATGGAAAAGTTCCTAGGCAAGGGGTTGAAGTATTTGTACCATAAGTCTCAGGAGTGAAAGGTTGATAAGCTCAAGCTTGTTTTAGTGTCATTCCTCCATGGATCATTAGTGCTTTAGTGGTGTCTTGCTGCTATTCATCACACTTGTAATATCTCCTTCTGAAAAAAGTTGGCCACGTACCATTAAAAGTCTGTATCAACATTTATCAGGTTCTCTCCATCCCCGTGCCCTCCCCCCCTTTTTTTTTTAAATCAGAGAAATCCTCCAGTCTCCTGAGGTTAACACGACACCATATACAATAAAGATCAGTAACAAACTGCGAGAAGCTCAATGCAGAGGCAAAACAATGCGTTCAACAACAGCCCAACTGCAAACTAAAACATGCCAGTCAGCAAAACAAATGTTACTGTTGGAAAATTAGAAGGATAGCTTAAGAAAGTCCAAAGCACTGCGTATCTTCTTATAGAGAACAAATTCTTCCTGTATTATTTTAAACGTACCACTTGTAAGCTATCAATTAGTAGTAACAAATTACTGCTTTAATTCCTTTTCTAATACTCCAACATTCTTCTATAAAAACCCTCTCACACACTTCTTCTGCACTGTCACATATGAATTAGTAGCTTACCAACAGACATCAGACTCCAAGTTCTGTATTGCATTTTCACTAACCAACCAGTAGTTTTGCCCAGAGCTTGGACAGATGGATTTTAACAGCATAAGGAATTCTACCTTGAACTCTTGACAAGTTCAGAGTTCTCAGGCCGGCTGTAGGGGCCTGAGAAGTGTTACAGCTTGGGCTGTTCCAAATGCACCCACCAGCCACCCAGGCTCAGAGGGGAGACACCAGCCACAGCTCACCTCTGCCACCCCAGCCCTGCTTTGACAGCTGCTGCTTCACTTCCTCATGTCACATGGTCAAAACCTTTTTGACAATGTTTCACACGATTCAGTAATCTCAGTGAAAATGTATAATAACTAATTATATTTTTCCCTTATTTTCACACACTCTTCTGCAACCACTGTGACCTTTCAAAATTTCTCATAAACTTTGCCTCCTCTCTCCATAGGTATCTGGGTTCTTTTAATAATTTTCCATTGGATACCAATATGCTTGCTATATGCATACATTTTTATCTTCTATCATAACCCAGGCCTGAAATCTACCTGTTCCTTTTTACTAAACCCTTTTTGTTTGTTCCTGTGTTTCAATATGGGAAACGGCCATAATTTAAGTCTTGGTGCAGTCCAACAGACCTTTAAGTAGAGGCAGTTACTTTCCCATGCTTGTGGCATGCCTTTTATTAGTACAGCAACAGTAACTTCTTTCTGCAAGTATCATTGCTATTACCGTATAGCAAACTTACATGCCATTTGTCCACATATGTGGGTCTCTCTATACACCACTGCTTTACCAGCTTTCCATTCATAGTATGTCATCGTATCTTGGATTATTTCCCCACAGATGCATTAACTTGCTAAGTCATATGATATTCTTCTACACATTACACATTTCTAGTTATTTTAAAGACTAGATATCTCTACTCTTATTACTATATAGGTCTCCTGATTTAATTTCATCTGCTAATTTTATCAACAGTTAATGAGGTTGTTAAGTCACTATTGCCTTCATTATCCTTGAGTCAACTCCTGGGGCTGTTTCTCAACCCACTCATTTTGAGGCATTTTCCTTTGTTAGATCATAAGCATTTAAAATTCAGCAAATGCTTCAAAAGACTCACAAACATCCTGAAGTACTGGATGAAGCACTAGTATTTCTCCCATTAAGTTTGTATTCTATTCCAAATTGTGACAGCTTACTATTTATAAATCTATAGTACACATTAACAATGGTCACATTATCATCAAAACCTGAAACCCCTCTCCTCTTTAATGTTTATTCAATATTTATTTTACTAATGAAATTCTATAGCAACCAACACTAAATTAAAAAGAAGATCACAGCCAAAGGAACATCTCTCTTTTTTTTCCTCTCCTCTTTTAAAGTGCACATATTAATGTATTCCATGGTATGTTGCTAGCTTTCCTTTCAAATGGATGAGCACAAACAGGCTGCATCTATAGATACCAGGGATCAGTGTGTTTACGGACAGAGACAGAAAGTTGGCAATGCTGTATGCTTGAATTTCTTTGTATTTGTTCATGTGTCACAGGCTTCATGAAAACCAGTGTGTACAGCAATCACTGTAAAGCACTTACTCTTTTTTTTTTCCCAACATACATTTAGGTCTGCATTACGCCAGCTGCTGCACTTCAGCAATGAAAATAAACTTGGTACCACAAAGAAAAGCCTGTGTACAGATTCTATGAACTTACTTGGAAAGAGCTACATAAACTTAATTGATCAAAAGGGAGTCACAAAAGGATGAAATATTTCACAGAGGCATATGCTAATGGTACTGCACCAGCCTCCAAGACCTGCTGCCTTACCGGAAAGGTCCATAAAACTGTTGAGGTGATGAAAATGCTCGAAAGGTGCCGCTTGGAATGCAGAAATGGGATGGTAACCATGCCATTTATTTATTTATTTTAAAAATAAGGCAAGGAGAAAGGGTCCCGGGTGTTTTAACAGGAAATTAGAAAGCTAGCAGATATAAATCCACCACCTATCAAAGCTTTAACAGCCCAAGTTCCCCTCCCCCTACTCCCCATTCCCGATCTCCCGGCTGCATCCAAACACTCACAGTGCTGCTAATGGATAAAAATGGAAACAAATGTATGCAACAAATCACAGCAGGTTCCCATGCCAGCTTCCCCCTTCTGATTCATCAGATCTTCATACTGCTGCTACATTTTAAAATCAACGTTCTGCCTCTTCATTACTGTCATTACTTCTCTTTCACTTCATAAGTTTCCTTTCCTTCAGATTGCTGCCTGACCAGCTTGTCAGGACATATTTAAATCAATATTTTGCGCATACGCACATGTGTGCCATGCATCTGGATGCCACCTCATTACCATCTGAATTCCTATCATTTCTGCAGAGGCACAAAAACGCAGGGGTAAAAATCATGTCAAATGACAGAAGATTACAGCCATCTATCTCCATCATTTAAAAATCTGAAGTAACTGCAGATTTTGCCATCAGCTCATTTTACACCTGATGAGAAAACCTAAATAAAGATTGAATGCAGCACTTTCTGTGATGCATGAAAACGCAATGCAGCTCAAGCAGAAGGCATTAAAGATTTATCATCTACTTGGCCTGAACTGGGGTGTCAAGCTGCTTATGTCAACTTTGCCTACCGTACACCTGGGACTCACCTTCCAGGCCCTGGAGGAAAACGCACGATGGTGCAGGCAGTTAATAGGGAATTCAGACATTCAGAGTTGTGTGAATGGCAACATTACTATTTGGGAGGGGGAAGCCCTACCAAGACCAAATGCAACTGAGGCAGCCCGTCTTTATGGAGCAACTGCTACCGCTGGTTGAGCTCCAGGTCAGAGAAGCTCTGCTGGTGCAGTGGATAGGCAACAGGGATGCTGGCTTCTGCAGTACTGTCAAATGTAACTGGAAGAAACGGGTGAGGCTGCATAAAGTCGAAATGCGCAATCCTACTATAGTATAAAGAAACAAAGTGTAAAAGAATTTACATAAATAGCAAAGTTCTGCTTGCTTGCATTTGGATACAAAAAGCCTCCAGTAAGGGAAGTATCTTCCTTAACTTTGTCATAAAGCAGGTACCCACTGCACTCCTCCCCATAACAACATGCCAGTGTCTTGATTTTTTTTTCCTTTAATTAGAAGCACAGCATTCTCCTGAAAGAGATTTCATTTATGCTAATTCATGTCTTACTGACATGGAAATGAGCCTAGAGCTACTAATGTGATTTTCACATTAGGCTTCAGTGAGATTGCCAATTTTTCTCCAAAATAAATGTAAAAAAACCAAAACCACAAATAAATAAAAAACCCCATAAAAAATTATAATTCACATTTACACACCCACACACAAAAGCAGCACATTTTCCACTGATATGCTCATTTCAGGCTCTGTGTTTAAAGTGGCTTAGTCTATGAAAGATGATGACCAAGGACTCCTCACCTGGGGGTTCTCTGAGTGGTGCGCATGTAACAGCCTTTGATGGGTGCATGGTGATGCACTTCCCACTGGCCTCTTCCAGGGCATTTTAAATGGACAGATACGGTATATGCCTGCATCTGAGGTGTAGCCAAATCCTTTCCTTTTTTGCACATAGATGGAAGAGGTACTGGGAGGACAACGTGGAATCCTGGAAATACTGAATTTACTACTTCAAGATCCTATCAGCAAAAGCAGAGAGGAAAACTAAGCGGTTTTCATAGATTTTGAAGTATTTTGTTTATATTCCTTTTGTCTGGTCTTTCCTAGTCCATTTTCACTTTCTCTGATAAACACATATATAAACATTAACTGCAAAATACAAAAAATACCTGGGTCCCATATCAACACTGATAATTTATTTATTTTTTAATAGGCATGGAAACTCCCTATGTTGACAGTACCCCTTTAAGGTGTGAGGAGAGATAAACTTAAGTTCACCTCTCCACCTGCTTTCATAGGAACTACTATCCCTAATCTTTGATGTAATATCTGGAAGCCGATATGAATAAACCTATTCACCAATATTTTCCCTTAAAGGGCTGTGTTTATGAATGAAAGCTGTAATGCAACAGGCTCCAGTGCTGGCATGGTCAGAAACACAACAGATGTCTCATCAAGAATTCTTAGTTCTGGACCTAGTCCTTGGCAGGATCAGGACTCCAACAGCCCTAGTTCTTTGTTTCAGCTCTTTAAGCCAAAGAGGAGCAGGAAGAAGGGTATAGGACTGTACAGAAATGCCTAAATAGAATCTAGAGTTCAATCCCACCAAGAGCGGCGAATGAAGACTACCCTCTGAGCAGAAACAAAGAAGAGAAAATGGCAGTGAGGACTATAAATGATCATTTTCTTTTCAGTCCTTAATATTCAGCTTATTTCACATGAAATCTTTGTTTCGAGGGACTGAATAGCTCAGAAGATTGACTTTGATTTTGGGAGGCTTTCATTCGTAAGCTGTCAGTTTGGATCTAGCTGAGGGAGGTACTGACGGATGGCTTCTAATATCTAAGAGGTGCTTAGTGGCATATGACAAATGACAAAGCAGTTGCACAGTGAGTTATATAGTGAGTCAGCAGTCCTTCCCCAGAAGGTTCAATACTAATTGAGAAGCAACTCTACACCCTCTGTGTAAGGCTGCTTGGAAACTTCTGCCCAGATGCCAGAAACAAATCACATTTGAATTAAATACCTCAAGCTTTAGCATGGAAATAAATAACAGCCCTGTAGTTATATCACAGTGCATCCTTCAATACCCTCATTATGTTTTTATTCAAACAGTACGTTTAGTATAGTTATATGATGCCTGACTAACAAAAAGGCACTTCTCGCATTCAAAAATACTGTCAGTGTTGAAATGTTCACCTTTTATTTAAAACAGCACTTTGGTAGACAGGCTCCCTCCAAAGTCCATCATCCAAATCCAGTAAGTGCAGCCATATGCTAAGCAGGACTAAGAACGAGGTCCCACAGGATGGCACTGAGCTATGGCTCACATAGCTCACCTCCTCCTGGTTCCCCAGACAAGGCAGCTCAGGCTGAGAGCAAACCCCATCTTTGGCTCTGCCATTAGCAATGGACTTGAATGACGGTTTATATCACACCACTTCCTCTCCATTTAATGTTACACCAACAAGTTCATTTCAGTCACATTCAACAAACTGATGGAGGCTGATAAAAAGAAAAATAGCCTTTTCCCCCGCCTTTTCTTTCCAACTTGCCTTGGTCACACAGCAAGTGATGAGTAGAAACAACAGACACCCACAGCACAGCCTCCATCTTTCACAGAGAATTTTATCCTCTTTTAACCTGTGCCAGCTCAGCCCCAGCCACAGTGCCGCTGCATGAACTGCTTCAGGCACTGTGAAATCCTGCCCTGGAGACACTGGTTTCTGATCCTTATTTTGTACTGCAAAAGTCCTGTGAAAAGACTCAGTTAAAACTTGTGCTGTGCATTTACCAGCACAAAGAAAACTGCATTTCAGAGACAGGACATACCTAATTGCAAGGAAATGAGTTACAGCAAAACAGCAGTAAGAACTACTGTAATGGAAGACAGCCTCAATTAGAAGTTCGGCAACAATGCAAGGAAAGATACAATATGATGCATGTTAATAGCCTGCTCAAAATCTCAGCACAAAGCAACATTAGACACAGGAAGTCAGTTCTGAAAAGCTAATGAATCATTTAGTTAACAAGGAGGGGTCATGCCTTTGATGAATGAGATCTAAGAATAATAATTAAGTAGAAGACTCATATCATATATATTTCACAAAAGGCTATAATGTTTCAGAAAACTTCCCTATTTTGGTTTGGGGTATTTTTTAATGCTATGAAAAGGTGCTTGAGTTTGTCGTGGTTTTAATTTTCACAATCAGTGCTCCTTTTGTTCCATTCTTTGCATTATATTATATACGACAAAATCTACAAATCCATCTTCCCTTTCTTACTGCCTGTGAACCCTGTGGCATTCCATTCATGAGTGGGAAGAACATGTGAGTTAAGTCACTAATGAACCAGCTTAAAGAAGAAAAGACAGTTACAAATCAAGAAGAAAATCAGACTCAGTAAGAAACTCAAAAAACCCAGCTATGTAAAAGTAGCTCTTTTAAATTTTACTATACCAAAACCAAGTCTCCCACTACTTTTTCAACTTGGCCACGAAGAAAGTTATTCTAAAACTGCAAGCATACTTTTTTTTGGTCTTTTTACCCCGGTCTCTCCTAGAGAGCTATTAAGAGTTCACATCTCAGGAGAAAAGCGAGTCATTGGATTGTTAAATTTGGCACCATATAAATCCTCTTCACTGCATTTTTCCCAAGTTGATTTTCAAGGTTAAGAGCTGTTTCCCACACTCCTTTGCTATGTTAGATTATTAAACAAGTGTCATAAAAGAATGCTTTAATTTTCTAAGCGATTAAAAAGAAAGCCTTCATACCTTTAGCTGTCAATGTGCTACAGTACATATACTTGACATTGGAGTACTAGTGAGCCTGCTGCAAACAAAAATCCCTGATGATGCAGAAGCTTCCTTCACCCTATGCAGGGTATAAGAAACAAGTGTACTTCATTTCATGCATCACAAACAACTTCTGAAGAACACCTATTCGTGTTACATTTAGTCAGGTTCTTACAGTGCTCTTTTTTCACCCCTTTTTGGATGCTGCTCAAATGAAGCTTTCCTCCTCCATGGTCAAGTCTCCCTCCTCCTCACTTTCAATTTGCTGAAGGAGAACTGGAGGAAAACAAGCCCGGATGCTTCTGCACCAAGTGTTTGTCGGGCATACAAGGCTGAAACCCCAAGACTGCTCCATGTTTGGAATAAGAAATTGAGAAGGCTGGAGACACTTCAAAGGCTGGAAATGTTTCAAATCCCCTCTGAGCACGAGCCAGCTTGCAAAACCACCTCAGAGGTGGCTCTGTCACTGCCAACATGTCATTTTTCTCCTTCCACAGCTTGGTCTACCACCTCCATAGGACAGATTCCTTACGCTGGCTCAAGTGCCTGTGATAAGGTCACATTTTACTTCCCCCAGGCCTAGGGGACCATGTTCCACTCCTAATCAGAAGGTGGAGCAGAGGTGATGGTATCTGTGAATTTAAAGCCTAGCAGATGGGTAACAACAATCTGCTGCATTGTTCAATGTGTGAAAGACCTTCTACTTTTAAGCAGCAAGAGATGCTCAGCATAGGGCTAAAGTAAGACGTGACAAAAGCTTCTCGGTCCCAGGATCTAGTCTTCTGCTCAGATAACACACTGAGCAACCTCTGCATTAAACCTGCCCTTCTCTTATGGCCTGCTCAGTGGACAACATCGCTGGGTGGAGCGGCTCTTCCTTTGCTGGGGATGCCCTCCTGTAACCAGCCCTTTGTAGCTGCCTCCAGGAATGTATCTGGATACATGCCCATACACATGCCCAGCGCTCTGTTTCAAGTCCTAAATAGAATGAAAAAACTGTCAGGGAGTCAGCTTTCCTCCTGCCTTTTCTTTCTACCAGAGCTTGGAGCTGGAACTACCTCAAGCCCTCTGACAGCAAGGCAAGAGTGGTGACAGGAGAACAAGGATCCCACTGTGACTGGCCACCTTACTGCCACCTCGTTCGTCTTCCCACCCAAGTCCCTAGGATGGATTAGTGAGAGCCTCCCACCCCACGCAGTGCCCTACCCCTGCAGCCCATTGCCAGCCTCCTCTTATACAGCTGAAACTCCAGATCCTCCTTCACACTGCAGTGTGAGCTTCTCCACGGCTCTACAGACCATCAAACTCAGTGGCAACAGCAAGAAGAACCCTGTTTCCCAAAACATTGTAACCTCTTGTTCTGCCTTACCTACTGGGGCACCAAGAGAGGTCGTTTTAGGTGGCAGAGCTACAAGCATTTAACACTTGTAAAACAATAATTAATATCTAGGGCTCACTATGAAAATGTTCCTTAATGACCAAGACCAGTGTGATTTTTCTTTTAATTGGAGTTTTTTCATGGTTTATAAAAGATTTTCTGTGAATAGAATTGAATTACAAAGAAAAAAAGACCTGATTTTGCTAAATCCTTATATAATCAAAACTACAGCAAAACAGGGAAAACAGTCATCTTGTCTGGTGCGCCTGCAAAGAGGGATAATTATTCAAACGTTCTCCTTTTAAATACAAGTGAAATGGGATAACGCTGATGCATTTATCCACCTGTTTATGAACCATGAACACAAATCCCTACCAATAAAAACCGCATTTCTGCAGCGATTTCCAAACTGCAGCAGTGTGGAAAAGAGGAGTATGTGTGCACACGGAGTGGAGGCACACAGACCTCCAGGCCCACACGCAAATACAAGGATTCCCTGTACACCCATGAGAAGTCCCTTATCAGTGCCCATTGACTCCCTCTACTGGCAAAAGCTGCTGCTTTCCTCTTCCAAAAAATTACTTGGATTTTTGCTGGCTCTTAACTTTTGACCAGCATGGAAAATGACAGCATTAATCTTGTTAAGCCACTTTCAAATTCGGGGAGGCAGACAGCCACAACAGCAGTAAATGACTCCAAAAGGGAATCCAGAACATGACCACTGCAGTGCACTGAGCCAAACCTTATCCAGTGCTTGGACTGGCTACTTTGCAGTGCACATTTGCAACAAAGAGAACTTCAAATCTAAGGAGCTTCCCAGCAAATCCCAGATAAACCTAGAATCCAGTATTCATCTTAATTGTAGTTTGCACAGTAATACTCTCAGAAATTAAACTGGGTTCTATTTGTTCTTTATGCAAACTTACAGATTTTCTTATTAAAGACAATCTTAAAATAAATAATGTAAGATTCATAGAATAGTACATTGCATTCCTTTTAAAATATTTATGGAATTCTTTATAAAAGAAAATCACTACTTTCATTTTATTCTAAAACTTCACTTTACTCTAAAAAGGCGAGAAGCTGGATATGCATGAGGGCAGCTGAAGGGCTGCAAAGTTGCCCCAGCCCTATCATATGCCTGTCATTACTTTCCTTTGAGTCTAGGGGACCAGCCAAAACCAGCCAGGAGAGGTGACCAGCTTACTACATTTTTGGCTAGGTGAATTACAGAAACAGGCCAATTACTTACTCCATCATCACTGTTTAACAGAATAAACTCATGACCTGCCTCTCATTTCAAACCTGTGAATTGTCAATCTATTGGATTTTTTAGTGGCTGGCATTACAATATTGTTTCCTAGAGTTCTAGGAAATGTTTTATTAATCTAAAGTAACACTCACACTATTTCCATAAACATCAGCATCCAACAAACCTCCCTTTAGAGACAAATATAGAAAAGTAGGGGGAGGGAAGTTGAATGTGCATGCTACATGCACAAAAGCCTCTCTTAATGCTTCCCATCTCCTCTCGTCCCCTGCACCCAGCTGCTAGCATCATGAGGCACAGCATACAGGAGAGAGGAGCTCCAGTTGCTGAGCTGCCCTGCCAGAGACTCAATCACATCCCATTGTGCCAACAGAACTACAAGAAAAGTCATACAAAACAGCAACCAGAAACCAAAAAGAACAGTGACCTTCATGGGAGCTTGCTACAAGCTACTGATGTTTGAAGAGGAGCCCCACAACCCCCAGTCCCCTTATCACTCCCACACAGCATGCAGCTACCTTAAGACATGCATGAAAAAGAAGATCCCCATGACACTGTACGAACATGGACAACAACTACATCTGGAAATGCACAGGCTGGCTGGCTGCCTGCCCAAGACCTGGTGAATGCAAACCCCTTTGGCTATCTGTCATTGCCACCTAGAAACATTCAGCTCCCTATCAAGGGCATAAACCTCTGCCAGACAGACACTGATCTGGGACCATGACTACAATCATACAGTTACGTGTGCCCTGCAATGCTGCTGTAACAAGCCTGTCATCCCAAAAGGCTTTTCTTCAAAGTTAAGAGAAGATTACAGAGCTCTTTCTACCTTCCTCAGGACCACCCTGGACTTGTAAAATACTCTCAGTAGCATGCCTAGGTCTCTGCATTCTTGTTTGGGGTTTTAAGCATGGAGTGGGATATTTTGTTTTTGAAAGGAAAAACAAAAAATTACCCTTCTTTTTAGAGTAAAACAAGATCCTATGTAATCACAGGAGTCCAGGAGCTGGACCCATTTAAGAGAGTTCTAAATCTTAGAGAATAAATTTTGAGGTAGCAACAAATGTACGTAGGAATGTGGTCATAAAGATGAGAAAGAAACAGATTTTATGGCTATTTTCAGTAAGTTGCTTTAAAGCTCTGTTTCCCAAAATCGCTTTCTAAAACATGTATTTTTTTTATGCTGAAGTAATTACACGGTTGACACAACTTCACAAGCCTCTAGAAAGATCACAAACACTGCAAAATGCCAGCTTCACGTTGTTTATAGAATGTCCCTAAATGCACATTCATCTGCACACTTAGTGATCTGCACATACAGTAAAAATGGTATCCAGCTGTAAATATTGTAAACTTCTGCAAATCATAAGCCTGATAGCACAACCACCACTTCAATAATCATTAAAAATAGTCTGTTGGGGTTATTCTTATTACAGTAGTTTCAGAAATACACTTAGGTTTTTTAATTTAAACTCTCTGAACACTGCATGCTTCTTCATAAACACCTTTATCAGACAAATCAGATGAGAGCTGGATCTTATACAATTCCTGTTATGCCAGGTGCCTTTATATATAGAACAAAAAGCAGAAGTACGGGCATGCTGATTATTTAGGCAAACATGGCCTGCAAATATGGCCATACAAACATGTATGGCTTCTACAGGCATGAACCTGCTTTTTATTTTGAGACAGAAAGGGAGTATTGGCTACAATGCTGAAGTTACTTTTAAATTTCTTTCATAAAGTACAAAGGGCTCCAGGATTTCTACACAGACATGCCCCAGGTGGGTGAGGGTAACTGTCATTTATCATAACCAAAAGATGGTTCTCCTCACAGAAAGCATGACTGTAATATTCCACTGCAATCTTAGCAATATGGTAGCAATCCAAATCATCTTAAAAGCAGGGATTTTAAAACACGTTGCAAAAAAACTTTTTATAATGGGAGGGAATTCCTAAGATCCACCAAGGTAACTTGCATGGCAGGTTTGCACTGATACAGGTTAAACGCTGAAGACAGAGGAACAAAATACACTTCTGAAAGTCTGTAGGCAGAGGGCAGCATGCTCCAGCCATCAGCGGTGTCTCACTGCTGCCTGCCGCTTTAATCAGCATCTCGCCCCCACCAAAAGAGCATCAGCTTTGTGTAATGGTGACTCTGAAACCTGAGGATATTTAGTCGTTTAAAAAAGGAAGCTAGCTACATACATGTCTGTGATTTTAAAAACGTGCTATCTCTGTAGCATAAAAGAAAGTAGATTGTGGTCCTCGTAAATGTGCATCTTTTGAAGTCAATAAAAACTCTGCTCCAAAATGTCACTGCTGCTTTGTGGAAGGAGCACATAGGAGTGATGAAAACCAAAGTGTAAGGAAACCAGAACATGCATTATAAATGACAACTTGTCTCATCAAGCTCATCCATCTTTTAAATCCAAGAAATATAGTGCCAAAATGAGTCATAAAAAGTCTGAAGAATTTAATCATAAGCAGATAATTTTTTAATTGACTCTATAAGGCTGTCTGCAGGAGTTCAACATCTACATATAATGATAATGCATATTAGATGGTAATTACTGTGAACTTTTCTTTAATTATAACTGATAAAGAAAATAAATCCTATGATCCTAATTGAAGAATGCAATTAAGTCTGAGTAGTTTGGGGGGAAGAGAAGAGACAGAAACATCAATTTTAAAATCAGGAGAATGGCACACTATACCAAAATTCCTGTCCTCTTTCTAGTCATGTCAATGAGCATGAGAAATCCATCCTCTCTAATGCCAGTGAAATTACTAACCCTGCTTTGCTATTTGCTAATGACACAAAATGGTTTCTCACACAGCTGTATCCAGGATTTGAAAAGTCCACTTGCTCACAAAGAGAAGTAATTTTCCTTTTGACTCATCAGCATTACAAAATGTCCGAGGACTCTGTGAGCATCCCAAGCAAAGGGAGGACCATTACGGAACAGAGAAAGGTAACCTGAGGACTGGGAACAGAGACAAGGGAGGGTGGAGGTGAGATCATCTGAGATCCAAGAAACACACCTAACCTAAGTTTAGATCAAGGAGGTAATTCAGTAAGTAAAAGCTGTCCTAGGTTATATTATGAGATGCCAATAATTTAAAGACACACAGGCCAAAGCTGTCACCTTTCAGAGCTATGCAAGGACTACCCCTGAAAGCAACACCAGTAGAGTACAACTAAGAGTCCAAGAGTAAATTTAAGAGATCCTGACATGCAATGTTGGATTGACAGCACATGCCACAAGCATCTCAAGGAAATCCCTGGGATGCAGCCAACTTGGCTACAAGCACTTGAAAGAAGCTCACTTATATTTTCAAACAGTCAGTTATATGCAGCAAAAACTTTGCCATTTAAAAAAAAAAAAAACATTGTGCAAAGGCAGGATGAACTTTCAACATTTCAGTCCATGCCATTCCTCGTGAGACTGACTAAAGCTGACGGTCCATCAGCCCGACCTCCCCTGCTCAAGCACTCCCTACAAATCGGAGTTTGAAAGTTCAAGCTTCACATTCCCTATCGGGCTGGTACTGGAACACCCCCAGCAGGAAAAGTTCAGCATCTCCACCAAGACTCTGCTCAGCTGGGCTTGCAGCTGCAGCCTCTCCCAGGGGATGCAGAGAAAGCCAAAGGTGATCGCACCAGTCACTCACCTTCAAAGCATACTAAAACGTTCTCTGGAGAAGCAGAGAGAAGCAGATCAGCTGCCTGGTAGAAGACAGAAAGAGATTTCCAAGGGAAAAACCCGCACTGAAGTCTCAACTTTGAGATTAAAATACATCAGTCCTGAACCAGCAAGACCTTCAGCAGGGACTCTGTCTGACTTGGCTCCTTCTGCAAAGAACTACTACAAATCCTGTTACACAAAGTATTTGCTCGTGGACAACTCTCATCTGCAACATCTTTTGTTCAGCTATGCCTGTGCTATGACGCTGAGGGGCAGATCCTTCTCACTTGGGATAGACTTAGATTGAGGCAAGTAGTTCATATGAGAATGGGACCGCAGCTTTGCACATGATAACCTTGAGAAATACAATCTATGGGTGAAAAAGAAAATCCTGTGCAACACTACAGTTGGGTGGGTTTTTTGTTGTGTTTTTTGGTTTTTTGGTTTGGGTTTTTTTGGGGGTGGGTTAGAAAAAACACACTGCCATCAGTTATAACAAACTTCACTGGTAAGTAAGTGAGCACCTCAAGGGCAGCTTAAACACCTGAGAATACTGGTCAAATAATATTTAATATGAGCTTGTACTCAGAAATGGACTATAAAATAGCACCACAGGGAACCTGTGCTTATTGTTTCTCTATTTTTGTTCCAAATACAATCATTTCCCTTTGTTTTCTAGGTGCTGGCATCAGGCTTTTCCCCCCTTCCCTCCTGTCCTATGCAGTTTATAGCAAGACTCTCCAAGGCCTATGACATGATGCTCAATCACTTTGAATCAAAGGTACCACACAGATATCCCTGGCTTAGATGGAATGAACAATGCTGTCAGCACATAACACTGGGAAGTATCAGTCCCCATTATATTGGTTTACCAGTGTTTGCAAAAAGTTCAAAAAAAAGCAACCTCTTTTCTGACTGAAAACAAGGGACCTATACAGCCTGGCAGGCAGACCTGCTGCACAAGGAAACTAATCTGCTGCTTTCATCCTGTGTATGCCAAATACCACCTGCATGAAAAGGCCAAGAAAGTACCTGCTTGAAAGCCATATGCTGAGCTCTTGTCCCCCTCCTCATTAATTCTGCCTAGCTGCTGAAACTGTCATTCACTGCCTAGAAAGCAACACCAAACACATTTCCTCCCCCAGACCACAAGCCCTCCTGTGGGACCTCAGTCACATCATTAACCCATGCAACAACACACAGTACAACTGCAGCCTCCCACCAGCCCAGAGATGAAAAAAAAAAAGAGAACTAAGCTCTGTGCTATTAAGATAAAAAGGCTGCTTACAGCAAAGAAATTAAGTCTCCCTTATGCTTTTTCCTCCCCTCTTCTGTATGTTGCACACTGTAAGGGAGTGCTTTCCGCTTTCACCCCTCCCAGCATCAGAAGATTTCTTGCTGCAGTGTGATTCCGTGTGCATCGGCAGCATCAAGAAGCTTTGAATCAAACCCCAATGTTTTGGCACAACTGCAGTGACTTCAGTCACGCCTGGTTCAGAAGCACTTCTTAAGTCCAGCAAACATATTTAAAATATTTACCAAAATGCTCTGTTACAGAACATTACTGGTACTATAGTTTGCAACTAGTCTGTAGTCACCACAGGACTACAAAATGTGCCACAGCATACACAGCAAGGTGTTGCCTGCAACAGAATGAGATATTCTGCAAATAGAGCAGATACTGAAGGAGCAGACTTGGTATGGAATACTGGGGAAAATCTGCTAAGATATTATATGGAACATTATATTAACTGGAGAGCCTTGCTCTGTCATCCTGTCATTTTAAATCATTAATCACTCCAGCTCTTTCTTGCTAGATGCATTTTTAGTAGGGTTTTTTTGTTGGTTCCCCTCCCAACTCTGTATATTCTTCACTTTAATAGTAACTACTGCAAAGCATTATAATGCCATACAGAAGTTTCAATATGTACTAAACTATCATTCCAGTCTCAGAAGGAAATATCTTCTGAGACATAGGATACTGCAGAATAAAAACCCCAAGAAATTGCATAATCCACAGCCAATTAATACCATCAAAGGCTCAACAATTATCAGATGACAGTTTTCCACACATCTCCTAGCAGATGCACAAAGCTTCTGTGCTTGCAGTGCTGCTCTGCAAGGCATGGACTTGTACATGGCACTGAAAGCACATGTCAGCTGGACACTTTCTATCTGGCACCATCAGTCCCTACAGCAACACAGATGATCTGCCAGGCTGACCAGCAATAAAACTGACAGTTTGGTGAATTCATAGCTGTGGTCCATTGCTATGGCAGGTAATGCTCAAGACTTCCAGAGCAAACCAGAGACTGAAAAGAAGCAGTGCTTCTTTCCAGAGCTGCTGGAAAATGCCCCGATGCATTTTGTTGTCCAAGAAAGTGCATCACGGGCTACCTGGTAGAAAACTGCTCATTGACCAAGCTGTTCTAAAGAACATGAACAAGACAGCTGTTGTAGTTTAAACCCAGCCATGCAGCTCATTCACTCACTCAACCCCCCTTTCTTGCCCTCCCCTGCTTCCAGAAGGATGGGGAAGAGAATCAAAAGAATGCAACTCCCATAGGTTGAGATAAGAACAGTTTAGTAACTAAGGTATAACACAAATCACTGCTACTACCACCAATAATAATAATGATAAAGGAAATAACAAGGGAAGAGAATACAGCATCTCACCAACCAACAGATAACTCATGACACCCCACCCCAATTGAGCACTGACCGAATACCTCCTCCAACCCCCTCAGAGCACTAGGCCTTCCGGGTAANACTACCACCAATAATAATAATGATAAAGGAAATAACAAGGGAAGAGAATACAGCATCTCACCAACCAACAGATAACTCATGACACCCCACCCCAATTGAGCACTGACCGAATACCTCCTCCAACCCCCTCAGAGCACTAGGCCTTCCGGGTAACTGCCCTCAGTTCTACATCCTGAGCATGACGTGCTGTGGTATGGAATACCTCTTTGGTCAGTTTGGGTCAGGTGCCCTGTCTCCGCTTCCTCCTGGCTTCCCTTCCTCCTTGGCAGAGCATGAGGCTCACAAAGTCCTTGGTCAGAGTAAAACATTTGAGCAGTAACTAAAACCATTCCTGTTATCAGTTTTGTTCCCAACTGAAAGTCAAAACACAGCTGCACCAGCTACTATAAAGAAGAAAAAATGACTGCTACTGCTTAACCCAGGATGACGGCAACACTGAGGAATCCAAGTTGGCATTTCAAATCACAGAATAACAGCATAGTTAGGGTTGGAAAGGACCCTAAGATCAACCAGTTCTAACCCCCCTGCCATGGGCAGGGACACCTCACACTAAACCATGTCACCCAAGGCTCTGGGCAACCCGACCCTGAACACCACCAGGGATGGAGCATTCACAGCTTCCTTGGGCAACCAATTCCAGTGCCTCACCACCCTCAGAGGAAAGAATTTCTTCCTCAGATCCAATCTAAACCTCCCCTGTTTAAGTTTGAACCCATTACCCCTTGTCCTCTCACTACAG
>NDXB01022698.1:0-18669 GCA_002631895.1 Agapornis roseicollis
GGGATGAGGAGAAGCCCTGAGGGGGCTGCAGCTTCATGGGGGACATTGGGCAATCGTTACGTGACCCCCTGAGATGACAGAGACACACTTTATAGCATCATAGAATAGTTAGGGTTGGAAAGGACCTTAAGATCATCGAGTTCCAACCATCCTGCCATGGGCATGGACACCTCACACTAAGAATTCTTATTCACATAAGAGTAAGAGTTGTAGGTTTAGGTAGAATAGGTGTAGTTTTAAGAATAAGAGTTGTAGGCTTAGGTAGAATAGGTGTAGTTTTAGGTAGAATAGTTGTAGGTTTAGGTAGAAGAGTTGTATTTTTGAAAAGAACAGTTGTTCTTTGCTGTTCATTTCATTTTTGGTTGTTTTCTAAATACATTTCTTGCCATTCTTCTGACCCAGTCTCTCTTTGTGTTCACTGCGATCCCATGTGGCTTTGGCAGACAAGGGGTTTCCACTTGCTCTGAGCTCCCCTCGCTGGAGGGGCCATGGCGGCTGGCACTGGGTGCTTGGGCACCCCAACTGTCTTCATGTGGGCTCCCTGCCTGGGGAGAGCGGCTCTTTCAGGCTCCCTGCAGCTGTGGGCAGGGCTGGGCATGGGCAAGGGGCCATTGGTGAGGGTGCTGACACCCACCCCTTGGTGGCTCCAGGGCACCTGGTTTGGTGCTGCCATTGGGCATAGCCTGCATCAGTGCTGACCAAGGCTTCTCGGGCTGCTCCTCAAGCTGGGGGAAACACGGCCACGTACAAGGGATCAGTCATGGAATCACAGAATCACAGCGTGCCCAGGCTCGGCTCACTGCAGGGAGCAGCCTGCGCCCAGCATTTTCTTGGATGCTGCTGCCCAAACCAAGCCTTTTACCCCCTTCCATTCCTTCCTTCCGGTGAGTCCCTTGATCCCCATCCCACAGGGTGGGAAGAGGGTCTGGGCCTGGGTCTGGTTTGGGATACCAGATTTTGGCAGCTGGAGCCAGGGGCACACGCCAGTGCTGTCATGTGGGACCCTGCAAGCAGGCACAGAGGGGAAGCTGCCAGCAGGAGAATGGAAGCAGGGGGAGCTGCTGCGTTCATGAGGTGTGCGTGCAAATGCAGATGGAACGGGTGAGTTCAAGGTGCGGAGCTGTTGCAGGGCCCTCGTGAAGCAGGCAGCCCTGGGCACACGCTGCTGGCACCGCGTCTTGTGCTGCCCTCGCAGCCTTGGCTGCGTGTGGGACGCAGGTTCTCGCACGGGCTCACCCGTGATGGGCATGGATGGAGGGTGTTTCTGGGCAGGGCTGAATTCCAACCCTATGTACACATCCCAGCTGCAGCACATGAGCACTGCTCAGGTCAAATACTGACTGCTTGTGGGACAGGGAAGGAGCAAAGGAGATGACCCTGGCCTGTGGAGTTGGCCAGCACAGCCTTCACCCTTTTCATTATTTAACCACAAAAGTGTCCCACTGTGTCCTACAGAGTCCTATTGTGGGGAGCCTTTACAGACCGCCTGATCAGGAGGACTCTGTGGATGCAGCACCCTATAGACAGATAGGAAAAGCCTCATGCTCACAGGCCATTGTTCTCATGGGGGACTTCAAGCACCCTGATATCTGTTGCAGGGATGGTATGGCCCGGCACAAGCGCTCCTGGAGGTTCCTCGACTGTGTGGAAGACAGCTTCCTTCTGCAAGTAATAGAGGAGCCGGCAGGAGAGGTGCCCTGCTTGACCTCGTGCTCACCAACAGGGAAGGGCTGGTTGGAAATGTGATGCTCCAGGGCAGCCTTGGATGCAGTGATCTTGACATGATCGAATTTAAGATCCTCAGGACATTGAGAAGAGCGTGCAGCAAACTCACCGCCCTGGACTTCAAGAGAGCAGACTTTGGCCTCTTCAGGAACCTGCTTGGGAAGGTTCCATGGGATATAGCCCTAGAGGGCAGGGGGGCCCAAGACTGTTGATTGATATTCAAGGATCTGCTACTGCAAGCTCAGGAGTGTTGCATCCCAACTAGAAGGAAGTGCAGCCGGAGGGCCAGGAGAGCTCCTTGGGTGGATAAGGAGCTGCTGAGGAAAATTAGAAGGAAAAAAGAGGCTTATAAATGGTGGAAGTAAGGACAGGTGGCCTGTGAAGAATACAGGGATGTTGTCCATGAGGCTAGGGAACAGATTAGGAAAGACAAGGCCCCATTAGAATTAAACTTGGCTAGGGATGTGAAAGATAACAGGAAGGGATTCTATAGGTACACTGCGAATAAAAGACAGACCAGGGACAACAGAGGTCCCCTCCAGAAGCTATTGGGTGAACTGGCTACCCTGGATTTGGGGAAGGCTGAGGTTCTGAATGACTTCTTTGCCTCAGTCTTCACTAACAAAGGCTCTGCCTGCACCCCCTTCNCAACAGAGGTCCCCTCCAGAAGCTATTGGGTGAACTGGCTACCCTGGATTTGGGGAAAGCTGAGGTTCTTAATGACATCTTTGCCTTTGGACTCTGTAAAGCTACAGCCAACAGAGGGGAGTTCTACATTAGAAATGTCATGCTGGATAGACTGCACATCTGTTTTGCTACTGACCTGCTAAAAGCCCTGAGCAAGAAACTTCATGGGCTCTTCTTATATGGTCTCTTCTTTTGAAAGTAATGTAAGACATTCACTTACAACATCCTAGTCACAGGATGCTCACTAGGGATATCTTGGTTACCATCTATAACAAGTGTTGTCAACCCTGAATGGTTTCACGCCACTGGAACACTAGTACACCGTGACCCATATCTGCTGGATATTGTTGTACTGCCAAGCTCTGGAAGTCAATAAGCTTCATGTTGTCTCACAGGTAAAATAACTGCCATGGTTTGCACATCAAAACAGAGGGCTTTAGGGGCTGCTTGTTGGAAATACAATGCAGAAGGATGTCAATTCTCATGTTACACAAACTGCAGAGGAATTGTTGACTTCTGATCAAACACCAAGCAGTCAGGTATTGTTCTGGGATGTATTTTTTTGTTACACTGGATGTTGGGTAACACTTCAAAGAACTTTACCCTTTTGGTTATTGATACATTCAATTAGCCAGCAAAAAGTTCTTTTTGGGTTAGAGACCACTGACTACTCTTCACTTTTCTGATGCCTTTTTTGAGTTACTGATGCTAATGGTTATTGCTGGTTTTATCTTTAACCTTTATGCTCAGGAGTGAGGATGCTGGCTCTGAGCTGCCTGTGCTGTGACAGTGAAGAGGGCAGCAGATAAAAGGAGATGGAAAACCCACTGAACTCCTCCTTGCAGCCCTTTGTAAAACTGGGCTAAGTCTGAGACAATGCATTTTTGGCTCTATATAGGAATGATACATCATGAAAAAACAGATTTATGCCAGAAAACCAGAATACAAAATGAAATAGAACTTGCTTCTGCCATCAGAAAAGTTGCACTTGCTTTCAGCTCCTTCCTGCTGATGCTTGGGCAAATGGCAGTCTGAGACATTACAGAAACATTAGATACCAGAAAGAGCTAAATAAGAGGTGTGAGGAGACTGATTTCCACTGTATAAAGGAGTGCAATACCACTGACATCTTCCTCCTAACAAGCTGAATTTCCAGTTCAATTTTGCTCATAGATGGTGTCAAAAGAGCTTTGTCAAATGCTTTTCCCCCAAGTCCCTTCCTGCTGTCATTGTTAGTAACAAATTTTTGTGTTTTATTTCAGGATTTTCAACTAATTTTGGAACCGAACTGAGCACCATTAATTGTTGTGCTCTGCATAAACCAACAACATAATTTATCAATGTGGCAACAACAGTAATGTTTGTATTTCCCAGTTTTGAAATACTTGGATTGGAAATGACAACATTAAAATTGAAAATAATGGTAATTATCTCTCTGCAAACGTGTTTTGTTGCTACATTTGATATCATCTTTGAAACCCGCCATGAACAGAAGTCACCATAAGCAACAATAAACTAAAAATTCATTTTCCTAGAGATTGTTGCACTGCATCTGTTGTGTGGGAAATAACTCTGATTTTTGTGGTTTTGTTTGGAATTTAAGAATGGTGTGTGGATGGGAAATTTCAAACCAATACCATCAGGAAAAATCAGCTGCTTCTATTTAGCTAAATTTGAAATGTTATATGATAATATGAGTGGTTGTTTTTAATGCAGTGTGTATGTATATATATGTATGTACACCTTGAGATCAATATTAATGTGGAAACAAGACACTTTTGGTACCAAAATGAGAAGGAAACATCAACATAATTCTTCACACTTTCCTACTGGAAAATGCCAAATGCTGTATGTTGTCAAACTGTGGGCAACATAAAGTTGGGTATGATTGAGTTGAGCACTGCCTGAGCCCAAGGAAACCATGTTTCCTCCCAGAACCAGGACCCTCAGCACCACTGTCACGGCCAGGGTGCTCAAGGACCATGTCAAGGGGCTTGGTGAGTTTCCTGTCTGGCCCCAGCAAATCTTGGTTGGTTCATCCAGAGCAGGTTTAAGCTTCAATTACTGAAATGCATTCATAGTTCCTCCCTGGAAAACAATGTACCATTGCAGGGCAGGGAAAGGATGTTTTAGGCTGTATTTTGTACCTATTCCTCCCTTTTGGGGAGCAGCCATTGAGCAATACCTCTCCAGCATCACCAGTGGAGGCAAGAATCAAATGAGTGCTGTAGGCACTCCTGCTTTGGGGCAGAGGAGGCAGGAGCTTTGAAGATGAGGTGACACCCCACAGCTGGACTCAGGGAGAGACACCAGGTGTTAGATGGGGGCCAGCGCCAGCTCCTGCAGGCACTTAACACCTCCTTGTATTCTTATTTTACTTTAATTTATTGAAATGATTCCCTTACGAACTAGTTCCTGATGTCCTTATTAACCAAGGATTAATTAATTAATAATTAAGCAGCCCAGGCTACTTATTAATTCAACTTGTTAATTAAGTATAGGGTGCTAATGAGGCAGCTTATAAATGGAGTTGTCAGGGGGAGGCAAGGATGGAGAGGAGGATTTCTGCCTTGTTCCTGTTGGCACAGCCAGGAATGGGGCTCCTCATAGAGCCATTGGTCATGGGAGTTTCCTGAGCTGGGTCATGTAGTCACAGCCTGGGAGAAGCTTTATTCCTGTTGACAACCCAAAAGCAATCTGTCAAGAAGAGACTCCAGGACTTGCAGGCCTATATTTCAGTGTTTCACACAGGGCTAAGCTGCATAAGCACTGTGACAGGACCAGTGTGATCACGGCACAGAGGTGAGGAGAATGACTTGGAGGTGTGGGAGGTTATGGGCACTGGTGGCTTCCTGCTTTTGTTGGCCTTAATGAGATTCAAATGGGAATTGTGCTCCTTGAAATGACTTTTGATCAAGATGAGAAAGATGTGCAACTTACAGACAATAACTAGAATAAGCAACAAACAGGAGTCCTCGGTTTCGTTGGAGCTTTTGCAGTGAGCAAGAGGCATATATCTCTTTGTGGTAAATTAAAGCTACCTGTGATGCTTCCCAGCTCTACTCCTTCTGTCTGCAGGATCAGGCCAGGATCCATTAGAGGATGGAGCTGCTAAGCTGCACTCCTTTGTCTCCATGCAGCTGCGAGGACAAATTCCTTTGTGAGATAACCCCATGCAAGCATCTTACTGCATATTAGCATCAGGTAGTCAGGACTGACGTGGTAATTTCAGATGCCTTCTCTGAAAAGTTTGCTGATGGGCAGTTTCTTGTTGCCAGCAAGGCTTGAACGTCATTGGTTTGTTCCACTGCTAATGCCATTCCCCAGGCGAGCTGAAAATAAAACCATTTCTAATCACTTCTCAAAGTTTCTGAAAAGAGCTGGGGGAGGGAGAGAGCTAATGAGGAAAACAGCTTTGGAAACAGAAGAACATTCCCTCAAGTCAACAGCCTAAAAAAACTTGGGTTTGAATATTCATTTCTACTGAGATTTTCTATCGCTATAATTAATTTGTCACAAATGCACTGACAAAGCATTTCTGGTGGAGTGATGAAGGCTAAAGGCAGAGGTTTACTTAGTGTCTTTTGAAGAAAAATAACTAGCTATCAAATAACTTTAAACCCTTAAAGCTTTACTGGCCTGATCCTGCTTTCATTAAAGAATGTTACTTGGCTTTGAAGACAGCTAGAGATATTGAAAAATGGTTATATGGATTTATTTTTGGTTAATTCAGTCCCCTTCTGGTGTATTGGTGTATTATCCACAGACACTTTGACAGGCACAGGATTTATTTTTCTCTTAATAGAGAGGGAAAAGAAAAAACCCTTTAAAGCACCTACAGAGTTGTTCAGGGCTCAGTTCTGCTGATTCTTCCCCTTTCTTCAGTAACATCAGGGTTCTTGGGATGCTTACCTGAAGTAAAGGATGTCTGACAGCAGCCAAATAGCAAATCGATGGTGAATGTCTCAAATGACTGACATGTAAAGACATCTGCCTCATTAGATCAGCTCACTGCTCTCTGCTGGGCAGGTTTGCCCTACCAGTGGTGGTCAGGTTGGGGAATTAAAGGAGGAAACCTTCAAGACTTTGTCTTTCTACCTCCCAAGTAATTGCTGCATGAGTCATGGGCAGGACATCATTTGCAGGACCCAGCAACTGACTCAAATCAGAGGGAATATTTTTTTGATGGGAGAAGAATCAGACCTGATTCTGTAACCATTACTCACCCCTAGTAGCACTAGTTCAATAAGTCTATTCATGTAAGTAAGCCTTCACTGATGTGAGTAATGGTGGCAGATCCTGGCCCTGAGTTATTACATGAAACCATCTCAAGCTCAGGAGAAAGCTGCATGACTCAGATCTAGCTTTAAAAAGAGAAGTTTTAAATCCCAAGTTATGATGTGCCATTTGGCTCTTGCTGGAGTTGGTCTAAAAAGGCTGTGCTGAATAATAAGAAAGATCAAGCTTTTGATGTTAACTTGCATGTTCAAGCATAGAATGCAGCCTTGGTGATGAAGCTTAGCCTGGCTTATTTCACCCAGGCAAAGACACTAAGCAAGACCCTTGCACCAGTTCTCACTTAGAGGAAATGTCTGTGTATTAAAAGGAGGGGGAAAAAAAAGAAGTTTTGACAGATAAGTAATTAGGAAACATCTGGCCAAACCGAAGGCAACAGAAGTGATTCCAATCCAAGGTGGTTCAGTGAAAGCTTTTCATCTCAGCTCCAACAGAAACAGCAAACTTAGCACTTAAAAAAACCCTCCAGCTTTCTGATGAAGTGTTAAAAAGTCAGAGAGCGAAAAGTGCACATACATCCACCCAGCACGAGAGGCTGAATGGAGGAGGAGAGAAAATACGGAGCTGTGCATATACAGAGGTGTGTGCCAAGGGCCCAGAGGCAGGGCCAGTGTTTCAACACTGTCACGGTGGGTTTGATCCAATTCCCAGCAGCCACAAGGCTCTAAGGCTGGCACGTTACTGCAGAGCTGATCACTGCATGGTGCTGTGGCTGCCTTGCGAGCCCCTGGTACCCGTTTCCAGCAGTGCCTCCTGCACTGGCTGCTCTGTGTGCCCCCACTTATGAGCACCATAGGCAGCTTGTGGGCTGGAGGTTGTTCCAGTCCTGACAGCCCGTGTCTCATTCCTCTCTTTCAAAAGCTTCATTGCAGCTGTGCATAGAGTAATGGAATATCCTTACTGGGGATTTTGAGTGAGTGATGCTCCTTTCAGTAGGTTCTGTTTCACTTGGCATGGGGTTTTGAAGATCTTTCCTCACACTAGTGAACGCTGGTGGTTTGGAGGCTCCATTAAAAGTAATACTGGAATAGTGTGGATGTTTCCTTCAGTGAATTGCATTGGAAGGATCTTGATGTGCTCAAGAGGTGATGTTTTCTCATGATGTTTATGATGTTCTGGCTGTTGCAGTGCCTGCTAGAAATGGTCCTTCAGAATTCTGTGAATTTCAAGCAAGTTTCACTTTGAATTTTGGGGCAAAATTTTAGATATCTTTTTTTCTTCAAACTCACAAGTTTACGCGTGTCCAACCTCTTCAGCCTCCATGGCTCTTCCTTCACAGCATTCACACGTGGTATTACAGCATTGGAGGACAGGACAGCCACCCCTGTGCCTTGCAGGAACTTGGAATCGAGCCTGGTCTTGGTGGGGGTTGTTGCTTTTTTAAACTGCCCATTTTCATATTTTTAACACGCCAGACTAAAAGCCAAGAGCAAATCTCCCTGCATCTTGATGCTCAGCATCCAGCTGCAGGCTTAAGCTCTTCCAAGCAGGGCAGGAGGAGCTGCAGGGCCCTGGAGAAAGAATGGGAGCAGGCAAGCCATGTATTCCCTTGCCTCCCTGCCCAGAAGAGGAGGAGGGGGAAGGAGAAGATCCATGTTCCTCTTTTTTTTTAACAGCAGCCATTTTAAGCTGCTTCTTGCACAGCTGGAAATCATTGTGATAGCATCAGCTGCCAAGGAGAGTTATGAGATTTGGCAGGATCCAGAGGGAAAGAGGTAGCAGCTAAATCGTTTGTGAATAGTAAGTGCTTCAAAGACATAGCAAGGGGCCCTGGCTCACCGGTGGGTGCCAGCGTGGGTCCCACAGCAGGATGGTGCAGGACCAAGCACTGATCCCACAACAGCACTTGGGAGGGCACAAGGCTCTGTGAGGGTGAAGGGCACCTGTGGATCTTGAATTGCTCCTGCAGTTTGTTGCCCCACCAGTGTGCCCTCAGGCACAGACAGCTGGAATACCTTATAACTGGGATGGGTTTATTATTGAGTAAGGGAATGTGTGCTCTGTAAGCCCACCACCAAAAAACCACTGTAAAGCAAGAACAAGAAGCACACAATATATTCCTTTCCAGATTAATTGCTATTATTTTGATTAAAACACATTATCATATAAATATTTGATTAAGAATGTGATTAAATCTTTCTTGCTCATGAACTGTGACAACTTTCACGTCTAACCTTTTATAGCTTGGCACCACATCGTTATTTTGCTCATTAGCTACATTTAATAATTCGATCTCATAATATGCTTTGCCATTTGGAACCTGCCTTAGTGTGCCAAGTTCAGATCGATGCTGTTAGCTATTTGTGCCACTGCACATAATTAAACAAAAATTAAAAGCAATTTAACCTTGCAGTCTGGCTTGGGGCAGATGAGCGTTTGAGAAAGGGAGCGGATCACAGAGCACAAGTCAATGGGGGTTCTTCTGCTGCTGGCTGAGTTGGTGCAAAGCTCTCCAGCAGTGTGGGAAAGTGGAGGTGTCTCCTGGGGTGGACAGGGGGCCTCCAGTAATTCCAAGTCCCTTTCATCACAAACAGAGCTGGCAAACTTGCTGTGGCACCTCATAAATGACGCGACAGGGTAAAATGGTGAGCAGTTGGGGTTTTGGCGACAGGGAGAAGCAGAGCAGCTCCAACTGAGGTGCTAAGGGCTCACCTCTGAGGGGAGCTATCTGCTGCTGCCCTGGGACACATCTTCCTGGGTATGAGGGTGCTGCCTTCCTGCTCTGGCTCTTTCTGCTGACTCCAGGCTCTTAGGGTGCACCGTGGTCTGCTCCTGTCCCTCAGCAGAATCAGGCCTCCATGGGCTGTCTAAAGGCAGAAGGATGCCTCCTCTCCCAGCTCACTCCAAACAGCCAGAGCCCACTTTCCTAATTTAAACCACACATAAAAGCTTGCCTTACATGGTCATGGATGCTATTTTTAGGTTTGCCAATTAATCCAGCTCCGTTTGAGCTGGATTACAAATCACATACTCCTTAATTATAGGTGTATGAACTCCAGACTGGCAGCTGTTTTGACATTCTCAGCTGGGAAATTTGCCCTAAACAGCCACCCCCCTCCCCGAGCTGCAGCAGGATTGCGGCTCGGGGTGCCTGCCTCCGTGCCCATCTGCTGCGATGGCACCGTGCCTGCTCCCGGCACGCTTGGATGCCTGCCCTGGGACACAGGTGCCAGGCACCACCAAGCCGCCATGGGCAGCCTCCCTCTTCCTTCTTTCTCCCTTTTTCCCCCCTTTTTTTTTACCCTTCCCCCCCCCCCTTTTTTTCCCTGCAGGAAATTCTCCCCTGTGTCCCCCAGGCCTTTCCTTTCCACTGAAGACATCTGCTAGGAGCAGGAAGGGGCCTGTGCTGGTGCTTCTGGGGTCTCAGGAAGTGCCTGCTCTAAGTGATGGGCAATGGGGCACTGCTGGGCATGAAGCCACCATGCACGGCTTGAGCTCCTCACACCCAGCAGTGCCAGCCCATGCAGGGCTGCCCTCAGCACCTCTCTGTGTGCCCATGGCTAATGCAGAAGGATGTGCCGTGAGGCTGCTATGTGATCCCCAACATGTACCAGCATGCAGACAGTGCTGGGATACCCTCCACAAGCACCTCTGGGTGCTCAAAGTGTGGCACACTGCCTTTTCCTAGTGGGATTTCCTCTCCAGGGAAAGGCAAACCTGAGTGAAGAGCTGCCTTATTTATTTCAGTGTGGGTAGGGATGATTTTAAGGCATGACCATAGTAGTGCCCATTTCTAACACTGCTGAATAGTGGGTCTCTGGTGACAGACCACTGTGCTCTTAAGCAAAAGAGTAAAGAAAAAACGTATTTCAGAGAAAGCTCCATGGGGATCCTCCCTTGGACAGGGCTGTATCTAACCCAGAGGCTGGAACCCCTCCTGCATCCCAGGATCATCTCCATCAGCAGCCTGGCATCCTGCCCCAGCAGAGGTGGTGATTCCCATACCACAGGCAGCAGCTGTGCAGTGCAGGTGCTGATACCAGCCCCCCAACTCGCCTCCCTGCCACCCCCATCTATCCATGCACCTGCAGCCATGCACTCTGGCTGGCAGGCAGCTAAAACATCCCCTTGCAGGGGAAAGTCACCCCTTTTTACAACCTGCTTGAGTCACTCCACATCCTCCTTGCTTATATTGAAGCCTGCATCTCATGGGACAGCTTGCCGACCAGGCGCAGGCACCCAGAGTAGTTTTCCATTGAAGCTGCAGCCATACACATCTACTCATCGTACTTTCCACTGCCCATTGGAAAAAAAGACGTCAGTGTTAGGAATTCCAGCGCCACCCTTGGAGAGGGGGAGGCTTAATGCTGCCTTGATGAGTCCTTCAAGCAAAGGTCTTCTTGGGTGCAAGTGAGGTGGAGGGTGCTGTGGGGTGCCCTCTGCCCAGGGCTGCCCCGAGGGGTGGTTTATGAGGCCATGGGCCGTGGTAAGAAGTGAGGATGGGAATGAGCTCATTTCTCAAGTCAGGTCTTGGAACACATAAGACACAGAGGCCAGCTCTCCCAGCTAATGGTGCCAGAGGATCCCTGGGCCACCCTGGGACCCTGGAAAGGGGCACAGCCCCTGCTTCCCAATCAAAGATGGAAGGGGAACATGTAAGGATTTCCCAGGCTCTGCTGCTGCTGGTCAGACCAGCAGTGCCCAGGCAGAGCATCAAACCCACCTGCCACTTTACAGAGCTCTTTGGAAAGAAATGTGTGTCTCTGGCAAGAGTTGAGAAGGGGAAAGTGGAGGTACCTGCTTTTATGGGCTTTGGACACTTGTAAAAGCTTTGGTGCAGTTCTGGGGGAAGGCTTTGAGGCTGTCCTCACCCAACCCGCTGGCTCTGGGATGCAGGGGTCTCCTCTCTCCCCTGCCTTGCCACAGCTCTTTTTGGTGGGCACTTCCCCTCATGTCCACCAGAGCAAATGGGAGGTTACCAGNGTCCTCACCCAACCCGCTGGCTCTGGGGTGCAGGGGTCTCCTCTCTCCCCTGCCTTGCCACAGCTCTTTTTGGTGGGCACTTGCCCCTCATGTCCACCAGAGCAAATGGGAGGTTACCAGAGCCTGGTGCAATAAACCCTGCTCTGCGCTGTGAGTCACGGCACCAACACAAGCCCCTGCCCTGCTGGGTTGGTGGAGCAGGCAGCAGAAAGGCTCCTGTCTGACAGTGGTTGTCACAGAGTGACTCACAGGGCAGCAATTCTGCCCATCCTCACTGAGGACATACCTGTGGTGGATTCCTGAGGCTTTGCATGCCACCCTTCCATGAACACCCCAGCTTGATACTGAAACTGTCACCCAGAGACAGTTGTCAGATCTCACTGAATCAGCATGGTTCAGGGCATGAAGGGTTGTCAGTATCCCGTGTCCCAGGGCTGGACCATCTGTAGAACAGCTCCGCAAACTGCTGCGTGCAGAGAGATGAGTGATGGGTGACAAACCAGAGGCTCAAATCTTCCTGTCTCTGTGCTCCCTGGGCCTCCCAGCACACAGTGCACTGGTTTAAGCAATCATCGTGATGCACTAAGACCACAGTCCAAGGCAAGGCAGGTCTCCAGGCTTTGGGTGAGCACCAGCAGGCAAGGCCAGTCCTGCAAAGGGGTTTACACAGATACAAAGGCAATTGCTTGTTGAAGCAGTAAATGTTCCTCATCACTGCTGAAGCCCCTGTAATGTCATGAGCATTCTGGGGCATGTTGTTTCCAATATATGCTATAGCACTGTCCACTAATGTGGAAATTAGTAGTTTTTCATGCAACTGGAATTGCCTGGACTGAGGGAAGGAACGAGACAAACATAGAGGTGATCCTTGACATTCAGACCCAAAGAGCACCATAATTTGAATGTTTTGGAACTCAGAGCTAATTAGCAAAATGAAGATATTTTGTCCTGCCAGTAGATCCCCAGATACCCGTACAGCTTACAGCAGCATTTTTGACCAAGTGACCCACCTCCCCACCATGAGCAACCAAGCTGCTGCTACTATAAGCCCACTGCTGTGGCCAGAGGTCTGCACTCCTTCCTGCAGTGCTGCCAGCCCTGGGGCAGCTTTAGCTCAGGGCCTTGGCACTCTCAAGTGCATGACAGAGTGATGGAGAATAAACTTTGTAAGTCCCTTTTGCCTTTCCTACAGGCTCTGACTAAGACTAATGAGAAAACCAAGTGGAAGAAGCAAATTTACAAATCTCTGCAGTGGGAACTGAGCAGAGAACTGCCAACTTCATCTCAGCATGCTGACCAGCAACAGCCAGTCCCAACTGGGACCAGCCACTGGGAGGGCAGGGCTTCGATGCTGCTCACAGCACTGGGAGCCATCCAGACGCCTCTCATCTGCTGCCAACACAGTGAAGAAACCCCCCGTGAGATGAGAGAGGCCCTGCCAGCACGCTCCGATGCCTTCAAGAGCTTGCAATAGCCAGCAGGAGCTGCAATTAACGTCTGCTGCAATTTCTTCATTATCATAATAACAGTGCTCAGCAAAATATATGGGAGACATTGATGGTGACGCCCAGATGCTGAAACCATACGATGCCACATGGAAAATCATGGCGTGGTATAAAAACTAGGCTTTTATATGGTACAGCTGCCTCTGCATAATGCCCTTGTAATTTATCAGTGTACAGCATCTGGTTCTTTGCTGTCATTCTTCGACTTTCAGACAACCATAATCTCAAGTGTCTTAATAATAACACAGACCTGCCAGACAGGGGAGGAGGGAGGACAGGAAGGGGGTGAGGAGCAAAATTGCTCCTTTTGTACTGTTCATCCCAAATTAGAGGGGAAAACCAGGGAAATGGTAAGTCTGGTGGAGGACTGGGAGTCCTGGAGGGGCAGAAAGGGTGAGGGATGCTGCAGGAGGGGCTGCACAGCAGGTCTTGGAGGACCCTGCCTGAGGGGGCACATTGCAGAAGCCATCACTTTGGTATCCAGGCCTGGAAAAGCTTCCAGGCATCTGCTCTTTCTGGAGTGAATTTCCTTTTGTAGGTTTAATGGAAACCATTTGGCCGAGCCCGTCATTTGAGTGTGTGCACGGCAGTGTGGTGCTGCACCGTGGTGGAGCTCACTGGGGCTGCTCAGGATGAGCAGACAACACTGGGTCCTGCACTGGCTGCGTGGAAAAACGTGCTGGAAGTGTTTGAGGCAGGAGCTTTGCCTTTGGAGCTTTGTAACCACAGTGCTGGGTGGTTTCTAAGCTGTGCCAGTGCAAAGCTGCCCACCCGCTGCCCTGATGGTCCCCCCATCACAGAGGGGCTCCTATGCCACACTCCTTCCCATTGTGGGCTCTTGTGAAGATGCCTGACCCATGACACCTACAGCAGTTTTGGGCACGACAGATCTGGTGCAAAGAGCCAAATTTCAAACCTGCTACAAGACTGAGAGCATGAAATCTCTGCATGTCCAACACATCATTGCTCCCAACGTGTTAATCTCCTGGTGCAGCTCCTGTAAAAGTTGGGTCAAATTTCTGGTGTATGACAGATACCAGAACACCAGCAAATGCAGAGAGGCCAAATCCACGTCCTGTTTATATGGGGTAACCCCACTGACACTGCTGTGGTTGGGTCACCCTTGCTTTGGGATGGGTAAAGACCTGACCAGCACCCGGGGCAGGTGGGTGTTGTGGGTGCTCAGCACGCCAAGGCACAGTGGTACCTCATGGCATGGAGATGTCCCAGCCCTGCCCCAGCCCCAGCGTGCCCTGTGCCCCTGGCGAGGGGATGTGGGGATGCGGGATGTGGGACGTGGCAGACTGCCTGCTGCCACCACGAGATGGCGAGCGAAGGACCCTCTTTGCAGGCTGTCCTAGGAAAGGTGCTCTGCTCTCGGCTGCATGGGGTATCTCAGCGTGACGTTACGAAGCAAAGGATGAGAGGAGGGTGGGGAACAAGTATGGGCACATCCACGGCCAGGGTGGGTAAGAATAAGAATGCCGTGTCCTGTTGGCACCCTCTGATTAACCCCCCTTCTGACACGCTGAATCTCTAAGGGAAGGGATGCAGGGAGGCAGCAATGCCCCTTACTGCCTGGATAACCCAATTGCTTCCCCACCTGCCCAGCAACCAGGATGAGCAGGAGCAGGGCTGGGTAGGGAGGTGTTAACACAGCCCTGTTAGTGCTGATAAGGGGCACCTGGATGGTAGGGAGGCCCTACAAGAAGGAGCAGAGAGGCAGGTGTTCTGTTTGGAGGTGCTGTCTGTGGAGCAGCACAAAGGCTTTTTTCTAGGTGCAGAAGAGTGAGAAGAGTGTGGCTACATGAAGGTAAGTGGTGGAGGCTGGTTCTGTTTGGGGCTGGACAGGCTCTGGGTGATGACAGGGGGATGGTGATGATGAGCAGCAGGGCTGAAGTCTTGCTCCAGAGTCTTTCCTCTGAAGTAGCCAGGTCTTATTTGGCTGCATTCTTCCCCCTGGGTGCTCTGCTCCTGCCATCCCATCCATTGTAGGGCTGTGGATTTTCTCCTGGTACTTGCCTGGGGATCTGAGCTGGCAGGAGGGTTTGGCTGTCCTCAGAAGCCTGTCCCTGTGGTGCAGGGTGGGAATGGTTTCTCTCTGCCCCAGGTCACAAAAGGGGTAGCCAGGTTACTTCCCCTGGGTATTCCTGCTGGGGAAGCTGTGGAAACCCTCACACCTGCCCTGGGAACAAAAAGGTGTTTGGTTAAATATGTGCACACATAGAATTTGTGTGTTCCCAGTGCTGCTCCTCGGGGTGGGTGCTTGCACAGCTGCCATTTAGAAGTGGGACTTGGCTGGGCTGCTGTGACGGGCCCAGGAGCACGTTAAGCACTGTAACCTCCAGAACTGAACCCTTGTGGTGCAGCACTGAGCAGGCATCAGAGTTCCCTTGTGTTTCAATATCACAGCAATTGCTTTACTACCCTATTAAGATAAATGAGGGTGGTTATGAGAGCTGTTTTGTAATGGGAATTAGTACTCTAATGCACAGAGTTCCCAGTCCTGCAGTAGTGCTTTGACCTGCAGACCTGTTTGAGCACTTACAGTTTGTGGCAGTCCAGAGTACCGTGATATATTTTTTGTTTTCAGTGCACAGAAACTTCTGTCTGCCTTGTCCTTTCAAGATAGGAGGTGAGTGGAGACAGGGGTTATTTTGCCCTGCTCTGTTTGTATATTAAGAGATAAGCACTGTGTTGTGTTCACAATCGGACAGTATGTGATAAACTGGAGCTATTGGTCCTAGTTGGGACAGAAGCTTTATCTTGGGATGGTGCCTGGGTGGGAGTAGGTCCCTGGCTGCAATGAGTGCAGTCACTGTCAGCTTCACCTTGCCATCAGAGGTGATGTTTGTTCAGGTTGCTCTATACTCTGTGGCAGGTATCCAGATGTGAGGCACCTTTCTGCTGGGTCATTTTAGGTTACTGGGATTAACCACTGACTGTAGTGAAGGGCTCCAATGCATGGGAAAGACACCGGAGCTTAGTGGTAATGTTAGTTTGAGCCACAGAAACTGGTCTTCAGCATGTGTGAGATGCAGTTTTTGCTAGCAGCAAGTTGGTGGCCTGGGACTGCAGTTTAGCTGAAAAGGAGTAACCAAAGGTCCCAGCAGAATGCTTCCTCCTAAACTGATGCGCGCACTTGTGTATTCTTCAGGGGACCTTTTGCACCGTTAACGTTGAACTTCCCTTTGGTTCTTACCTGAAATGCCCTCTGAAGCGAGATGTACTTTTAAAACAAACAAAACATCCAGTTCGAGAAGTCCCCAGTCGCACTTTCCTTCATGCAGGGCTGAGGTTAAGTGACCCAAGGCAGCCTGTGCTCTGGTTCTGCAGTGCCTGTCCTGGCTGGGTGGGCATCCAGCCTTGCATGAAGAGACTTTGTGCTGCTCCATGCAGGAAGGGATCTGTGTCTCACCCACCCCATGGCTACTGTTAATGGGGGCACTGTGTAGGAGGGAGCAGCCTCCTCACAAGGGCTGATTTCCTTGGCACCAGAGGGTTGGTTTGGGAGGAGAAGAATTCACACAAACAGTGCAGTGTGGGAAAACTGGGAGATGTGTATGAGCTGGTGCATCAGTTCACTGGTCTGAAGTATGGGGTGCTTCTGGTCTCTGCTGGAGGCATACATCTTGAAACCCTGCATGCACTTGTGCATCACCAAGCACACCTGTGGCAGTGCTGTACAGGTCTTTGGGTGAGGCCTGTACCACCCTTCTGCCCCCAAACAACATCCCTGGGAAGGATGGGGTGGGCTATAAACTATACAAGCTATTTCCCAATGTGTCTTAAGTGTATAGACTAATACACACTTGCAGGCTCAGCTTAGATTTATTTCCTCCCCAGAACCAAATGGTGCTCACAGCCTGGGCTGCCTGCCCCTCATAACCACAGCCTGAGCCCCCTGGCAACCCTGCCTCTTCCCTTCTCCCTCCCCTCTCCAAACCCTGACCATCACAAAAGTCAACTGGTTTGCTTCTGTGGTGCGGGAGCCCTTGAGCCTTGTGGCTGTTGCAATGCTTTGAGCCTGCAGCCTTCCCCTAACCACTTCTCATACAGTAAAGCCTCCCAGGCCAGCATGATCCCTGTGGTTTCTGCAAACCTGGCACAGTTTGCCCTGGTAATTTGCTGGAAAGGCTGAATACAAACAAAGTCAACATGTCCATCAGTTTACTTAACAAAGTGGTGTATGCACTGCCCTCTGAAAATCCAATGTTTACCTTGGTGGCTGTAGCACTGGGTTCATACATGCAGGTGAAATGTTTCTGGTCCAAAGTACAGCCAATGGAGCTGCAAGCAGGAATCCGACACGTCGGAGAACAAACACGTTACACCAGCGGGTGAGCTGGAGCTGCATTCCTGAGTGTTTTTGCCTGGCGTGGGTGTCCCTGGGATAAAGGAGCCAATGGGGGAGCTGCCAAGTGGTCCCTTCTCTTTATTAAAGCAAATGTGTAGTTAGGCTTTATCAGGCTTGGTGTTAATTAACACACAGGGATAAATCCACTGGTTTTAGAGCTGCCTCTCTTCTGTGCCTGTTGCTTGTATTTTTGTGGTTAATCTTGCATTCACCTTCTTTTGCATTGATTTCCTCAATGCTCATGGAAGTGCTGGGTGAGAGGGACCTCAGGAGGGCTCTAGTTTTGTCTCTGAGCTGTTCCCAGCACTCGCCTGGATCAGCTGTGTCTTGCTCTGGAGGCCTTCAAGGACTTTCTCCTTGGCCTGTCGGGCAGCCTCACTGCATTGCACCAACCCTCCAGGAGAAACCTTCCCAATGTCCAGGTTGAACCTCCCCAAGTGCAGCCCATGGCCCCTTAGCACGTCTTGGCATCACAGGATGTGGGTCTCTGCTCTTCCAGCCTTACCAGCCCCCACTTTTTGGTTTCCACCTTTGGAGAAGCTGGAGTGAAGCAGCCCATTAGGTCTGGGGGCTGCCAGAGAAATCAGTGCTTTTCAATACGAACAAATACCGTGTGCTCTTGTTCTTGCTGCTGGCCTGGGTCAGTCCTGAGGTTTACTTAGTCCCCTGCTCACAGGCAGAAGACTGCAAATGTCCTGCAGCTTGGAAATGAAGCCTGCCCTGGGGGGAGATGCCTTCCTGGTGCCCATCTGGGAAGCCTGTATTTCTCTGTCCTTCTTAAAACATTTATTTCTCAAGTGTGACTGATCCACCATTTCAGCTGAAGCTGGGTGGTGAACGCTGCTGGGGAATGGGGTTTGGATCCAGTGCTTCCTCTGCTATCTCTGGAGGGGTGGTGGAGTCTTCTCTCTCCTCAGTCTCCCTTGGCAACATCTATTTACATGGCTGCACGAGCTGCAGAATTAGTTACTTCATCCTAGTCTTTTGTTTTGTTTCATTGGTAACCAATATGTTGGCTATGTCAAGGCCTGAATTCTTTCATGGCATGTTTAATCCAGGTTTGATGGCTTGCTTGGGTCCCAGAGGTAGAAAACTAAGTAGAAGTAAATACAGGGAAGGGATGTAAAAGAAACTGGGGGGGGGGGGGGGGGGGAACAGTGGAGTGCCAAGAAGTTG
>NDXB01022698.1:18722-45485 GCA_002631895.1 Agapornis roseicollis
GGGGGGTTGGGGGGGAGGGGGAACCCTGAAGTCTCAGCAGTTTGGCAGAAAGCCTCTATAATTTTTTTGTACTATGGCTCATTAGAGTTTATGAACCTCTGTTTAAAAGCGAGGGAGATGGCCGTGCCACTGGAGGCTTTAAAACCAGATTAAGGAAGTTCTGACTGAAGGATTTTGGGTCTCTTGCACAGCAACAGGCGGTAGTCCATCCTGCAGCCTGGGGATGCTCCTGCCTGCTGTACTTTTCCTTCTGGCTCATGGCAGCAGCACAGGACAGTTTTGGTGGGTGTTGTGCCCTTCAACCTGCAGTGATGGGGATCTCACTGGTGGTGCTGGCCTGTGAGTTGGCTGCTGGTGCCCACATCAATCTTGCTTCTGTATGTTGTAAGTTAATGAATGCATTCTCATCCTCACACAGGAAGAGGCTGTTCCTAAGTTAAGTGACCTAGGTTCCCTGAATTGTGCCTAGAGATCCCCTTCCTGATGGGTCTCCCACTCATCTCTCTGTCTCCCAGGACTCTGGATGTCTCCTCTTTCTCTGAGCTGTTCTGTCTGCCTGTTTTGACCTAAGTTCCCTGAACAAGGAGCCTTTGATGGATATGGAAGGTTATTGCCCTGTTTGTGCCTGGGAGTGCTGTTATTTCAAACAACCAAAGCAGTGTTTCTGCTGTAGCTGAGCTGCCTTTGCCCAAGTATTTGCATGGGAGCTTTGGAGGAGAATTTCACTTGCTATCTTATCAGCCTTATCTGCTTCAATCCTGAAGCCAGAGCGGTGACGAGTGTTTTCTTCTCCTTTATCTGTGTACCTGCCTTAGTGTCTGGTCAGAAGAGATGGGGAGTACTGTAGATATCTAAACAAATAACTTTCTTCCGATGTGCATGTTACGTCAGGAATCAATTTTATCACATCGCTTATCAGCCTGTGTACGGCACTGCTGCTCCCATTGCAGAGACTGGACCCAAATCTAAGCAAAATTTTTTGGAAAGCTTCTATCGGGGCTTGATTCCTAGGCAAAGATAGGCATTATCTGCACAAAATACACATATTTTGCCCTGTAACTTCTAGCAATGCTACAGATAGAGAGCATGACAGGACTGCCAAAGCAGAGCCAGACAAAGGGCCAGTTTGCATTTGCTTCTCTGGGTTGGGCTGTGCTAGCAGCAGTGTCTAGCTCTGCTAGACAAACCGCAGCCTTGTCCTGCTAGGCTGCTCAAACTGGCCTTCGAAGGTGCCTTGTTCCTCATCACTGCTGTCTCCCTCAAGCTCCCTGTGTGCTCCCAGTCCTCATCCCACCCTGACAGTGGTTATAGCTTCCTTCCTTTCACCCAAGCCCATATGAATACAGCCCCAAGAGGCACCACATGCTACCAGAGCGCAGGAGAGATTCTCCTCCTCCTCTTCCTCATATTCCTCTTCCTTCTCCTTTCCCATTGGTGCTATGGGCTGGAGGAGTCCAGCCCTCATCCCAAGGGGTCCTATATCACACCTTCACAATTGCTGTCTTGTGTTTGGCAGCTCATCATTGGTAGTGACATAGGATAAGTTGGCCTAAATAATACATTATAAGAGCAAATCTTACTGTGCAGATCATTTTGCTGGCTTTGTAAAGTTAACCAGTTTACATGTAGCCACTAGGTCAGGAAAGCTCCATTTACTTTAAATGATTAATCAAGATCAATTAAACACAGGGTAATTCTGAAGAACAGCAAAAGGCAGAATGAGTCTCATTTCTTCCAGTTCGTTATCCTGCTTAGACAACCCAGTGCAATTAATAGCACATCTCACAGAGCTTGGGCAGTGCAAGAGTAACTTATATTTATGTTTAGTGATGGCAGCTCTATCCTGAAGGTCTGACCTAATTACTATGTCTTGTCTTGAGTTCTGTCTGGGAGTTATTGTTGCTGTCGCGATGGCAGATGCAGCTAATGAAAGCATCCAGTGGTTCCATCAAAATATTAGTGCGGTGAGATGGCTCTGTTGTGCAAGTGCAAATGAATGTTTCTGTATTTCTGCATTCTTTTGGTGAATTTCTTATCAAACGTATCATCAAAACATGTACTTGTTACAACTCCTGGAGGATACGTTCCAAAGAGGAAATGTGTTGAAAATCATTCTATAATGTAGTGAATAATAATTAAAATGCTGATAGAAACTATAGAGGGTTGAGTTTATGGCAAAGTTGGATCAAGGAGCTACATGTCAGAATACAAGGCAGTGTAAAGCATCTCCTGTAACAGGAAACTGAAATGCCTGTTATGTAAGAGAACTTTATAGAGGCTGAAAGCTTTGGCCATTTTAGCTGATCTTGGAGCTGCTTGGTGGTAACTTGGAGTAGTTTACGCAGACTGTTCCTTGGGCTCTTTATTGCATCAATAAGTTGGTTGAAGAAGCCATTACAGAAACTTGTAGAAAGAAGCATGGTATCTCCTAGTGACACAGCTTTAGACAGGCCCTCTGGGGGTGGGGGCTGGAGAGATGATGCAGGTTGTTCCTGGAAGGGAACCCATTTCATTCACTCCCACTGAGTTACAAAACTTGTTTTCCCATTCGCAGAATCATCAGCGCAAAGGGACCATAAAGAGTTTTAAGAGGACTTTCTTTGGCTCGCTCATTAGGAAGCTCTTTGCAGTGAACTGGCAAGTGCCTGCTGCCTTCTGGCTGGCCTCCTTCCCAAGCAGGGGAAGGATTAGGTGAGGTGGCCATGTTTGCAGTCCTCTTAACTGGTGTAAGGATTACTTTAGTAGGATAATCTCTCTGGCCCTAGCTTCCAGAAAGAACACCAGCAAGTCCTCCAGCCTTGGCGGACTTTGAGAGTAGCACAGACCTGCAAGTGTAACATCAGCTCTTCTGTCAAAATTGGAGAATCTTATCCCAAAGAAGTGAAGGTGAAAAGTTTCTTGCTCAAAAGAGTGTGCTCAGAGAGATGAACAGACCAGACATCAATTATTGCTCTGAAATGATCTCTTCTGTTCCCCTTCACTCTCATGGTGTCTGTCTGCTTTTGGTCTGTTGTGATAGCTCTGCTTGTTCTTTGTCCTCAGACATGGTATTTTTATATGGATACATCTATAGATAATGTATTATAAGAAAAAACATTCTGCACTGTGAGAACTTGCTGATCTTTTAGTTCCTGATAGCGAAATTGAAGAGGTTTTGTTTGGCTGTAATTCCTAGAGTTCAGCATGTTAAAGAAGTAGTCGATGAACTTTGGGTTGGATGTTGCAATATCCTGCAAGCTGTACACTTATCTGGATTACTCTTCAGAGAACCCATGTCCCGTCTGCTCCACAGGGAGGGAGGTTCATAGAGCAGTCCATACATAGATCCTCAGTAATGCACACAATGGATTTTGTTTTAATTTATAATCTGCCCCAAGTCACAGTACATTGCTAACTTGTTGTTTACCTGGCTGGGGTGCCTGCTATGCTGACAGAACCTGTGTGCAATGTACATGGAATATCTCCGCAGGCAAATGTGGTTTCTCCTTCAGTCTAAATCCACCTACCAGGAAGCAAAGCACAATGGTCTAATATGCCCAAGGCCTGGAGATATTTATGCAACAAAAGATCTGTGCTAATGTGTGGCTGGTATCATGGGTTCCTGTGTTGTGTACACTGTAACTGTCAGGCACCACATTTCCGTAGTGTGAACATTGAGAGGTGTCTGGTTCTGCACATAGGCAGGCTGCAGATCTTCCTGTAACATAAAACTCCAGCCACCAATCATTGACCTACTTTGTCCAGAGGGGCTGCATTCCTTCTCCTAGATGCTTTTGAGGTTTAGTGATAAGGGAGTACTTAGCACTACAGCCAGAAGTTTGGGGGAGGAAAACTGGCAGCTCTGGGAGTCTTGGGTGCCTGCAAAGAGTTAACGTGCACCACTGGCTTCATGACAGCCTCCAGCTGTCTGTGCCTTCCCCTCCAGCGTTTCTCTCCATTATTTCATCAAAGCAACAGGCATGGTTTTAATTTGCCATGACTTGCTTATGAAATATGATCCTTGCTGTAATAAAGAAATGATTTGGTTTGTAATGGATACATAAGAAATCAATTTCCTATTTTTAAATTAGGCAGGATTAACAATGAAGCAAACAATAAGCAGAGCAAGGGCGAGAGAAGAAGGATGGGAGAAAGACCCAGCAGCCCGCAGACAGGGCTGACTGCACTTGGACGTGTTACACTGCATTTGTTAATGGCTTTACTGAGGCAGACACAGCTGTGGTGTTTCTTCCAATGTATATTCATTTTCTGCTTGGAAATCATGATGTTGGAAGATTGCTGAAGATTCATGACTTTCCTTCTGCCTAGCAGTGACATTTAAGGTGCAACATGGTTTCTGTCCAAATCCATGGTTCACACAAAATGGCACAGTCATAAATGTCTTGGGAACAGATGCCCTCCCTGGCCTTCCCACTGCATCTGCAGCTGGGACAGCATCCAGCAAACACATCCACCTAGACCAGGAAGCTGGGAGCTGCTCTCCAGCAACTAGAACAGAAGAAGCTTCCAGCTTCTGCTTTCTAAGGGTTTAGCTATACAGGAGAGAACTGCTTGTCTGGAGATACCACAGCAGTGGGGAGTCTTCTAGCTGTCATTGCTGGAACTGTCTGGTCCCCAAGTGTCTGGTCCTCTTGCTTTACCTTCCTCTTACAGCACAGAACAGTACTGCTTGGGGACACCCAGGCTAGGCAGTAACCAGTCAGTCCTGCAGCCCTGCAGCCCTGCACATGACTGATCAGTCTCCTTCCTGGCAGCTCTATACCCTGTATCCCTGAGGAAAAACAAGGCATTTTCCAGTCCCTGTTGAGGTAGATCTTCCCAGCACCCAGTAATGCTTTGTCCCATGTATGATGCCTGAGCTGGCGGAGCAGTCCCTCCCTCCACTGAGGTTTGTTGGAAGGGCCTGAGAGGCATAGGGATTAGCCTTCAGCCTCTGGTGCTTTTCCTCCTCCATCTCTCCTGGGAAGTTCACCTCCTGCATAGTGTGAAGCGGGTACAGTGTTCATTTGTTACGTGTCAGGGGGCTCAGCGAAGGATGTGTGCTGCGGAGGCACCAATTTCATTCCAGGACACAGTTCCTTGAAGTTGCAGGAGTCTCTGAAGGCAGATTGCCCTTTAGACCTTGGACTGCAGACAGTTGATACAGGTTCCCCTGCCAAGCCGCGCTGAGCACTGCCAGCATGTTTTTGTGTCGTTAGCAGATGTGCTGTTACTCGGTTTTCCTATGCACACACATGGCACACACAGGGAGCCTAGGGACCACTGTGTCCCTGGAGCCATCTGACTGGAAGGGTTTCAGAGGTGGGGAGCTGTGTGTTGGTGGAACTGGGCAGTACTGAGCCCATCCTAGTCTGTCCCCCTCACCAAATTGCAGCCTGGACTTGCTAGAGCTTCTCTTCTGGTGCCAGCATCTCCGCCTGGCCCAGCTCCATGCTTGTGCTAAGTGGCTTTGGAGCTGCCCCAGGGGTCTGTCACGGGCTGGAATTGGAGTTGCATTTGGCTGGCTGGCCTGTCTTTCCTTCCTGGATGCTATTGCCTTTTTTAGCTTATCTCAGTTCTGCATGGGTTTGTGAGTTCCTGCTGAAGTCTCTAACAAGATTTGTATGGTGGCTTCTTTTTCCTCCAAGCAATCATAATTTGGCCAGAAATAAATGTCTGCAAAAATCTTTTTAAAGTCTTCCCTTCATGTAGGTTTCAGCAGCCTTCTTGAGAGACAAGCCATAAAAACTGATGGGACTTTTGGAAATGGCTGGTAGGACTTCTAGGACTGGGCAGAAGTCCAAACAATTTCTTGTAATCTTCTCCACATAGATCTGTTATTGCTGGGCAGGTACCAGATGCATTATCACTACTAATCTCCTTCAAGGGTGAAGGGGTGCCTGAGTGTAGATAACTATGACGAAATAGAGGTTTCTGTCTTTATAGAATAAAGGCTAAGAAAGCTCTGTGGAATCTGAAGCCTGCTTCTACTTACCAGTGTCAGGAGGATATTGTTTTTGTACTCAAAGACCACCAGTTGACCCACAGTTCCCAAACAGCCTTCTCCTCCCTTTCCCAGCTGCTGTCCCAGTTAAATTTATAGCTTTTGTTTTTTCTACCGGCTACCTCTGGAGCTTCAAGTAATGGTTGGTATTATCCCAAACTGAAAGGCAAAACCAGACCAGATGTACAAAAACCAACTTCAGCAAAGAACCCACAGATTCTTCCTGTCACTATCAAAGCCAGAGGCAGCTGCTGTCCAGCTCCACTGTCCCTGCCATGTGGCTCTTCATGAACTTGCTATTTAGCATTAAGGCTAAATAAGTGAGGTGGAACAAAAGTTCAGGCACACTTACTTTAGCCTGGTCACACTTGAACAAGGTATAGGAAAAGGAACATAACATTCAAACTGTTCATTGAGAGTCAGTGCAGTGCACTGGCATCTCCAGAAGGTTCACTTAGGTCTTGCCACCCTTCTACCAGCAGGAATAACTCCTGTGGAAGTTATACTGGTTTAGTGGTGTGTAAATCATGCAGAGTCATGCCACACTTGCAGCATTACTGAATACTGATGGTGGTGGTGTTCACCTTGCGGGTTGGATTTTACCCACATGCTACTTGCAAGTAGCCCTGTTAGCTTCTGAGCCAGCTGAACTGGCATCATCTTGAGCATTTAGGTTTCACTCTCTTTCCAACCTTGGTTAAATTTAAAGCTGCTATTCATAGCTGCTCTTGGGATCTGGAGCTCCAGAACACCATAGGAAGTTTCTCATCTGTTCAAGAAGACACAGATAAATATAGTGATGGATTCCAGTGGGTAAAAAGAGGTTTTGTTGTGCTCTTCACATTCATAGCTGAGATGGCATTCACATGTGCATGCTATTCCTGTGTCAGCCTCCACCATGGTGATAGCACCTTCCTAGGATCTCACTGAGAAGATGAGGAGGGGGAAGAGTTCATGCTATTAGTTCAGCTTAAAGCCCCCAAAGTTACTCAAAACAGGAGCAAAATCTATTAATTAGCAGCTATTTTTCCATGCAGGATAGGCTTAGTTTGTTCTGGAGAGCAGCAGTTTATCAGGATCAGATTTATGGGAGGGACTGTTCCTTGGCCACCTCAACCTGGGAAATGGCATTGTAAAGTTTTACAAGAAAAAGAACAAAACTAGTAGCTTGGCTCGAAAAAGGAACAACAACTTAAAAAAAACCCACCCCCTAAAGCCCCGAATTCAAGGCAGTAGTTTTACAAAGGGATTTTTATTTATTTTTTTTTTAACTGAATAAAAGGCCTCGAGGCTGCATTAAAAACTTTGATATGTTCCTTTGGGAAGATTAAAACAGATGTTTTCTCTTTGCCAATGGCCAGTATCTGACATTTCCAAACCCAACACAGAACATTTCTGGGATGTGTGTTAGAAAAAGTTCTGCTAGCAGTTTATCAGCGTGAACAAAAGCTGAAGTCAGATAATCTCAGAACCTACATCTGGTCACACTTACTGGAGAAAAGCCATGGCAAGTCCAATGGCCCAGTGTAAGGAGAAGCAAAATGAATTCCAAAGTGACCCATGTCACTGATGGTAGCAAAGGGGGAGCATAAAGCTCTTCACACTGGTTCAGGGTGACTCTGAGGTCTTCTGCAACAAAGGCACCATGACAATGTTTGTGTTTGCAAGGACCAGATACAGCCTGAATTCTGCATGTTAATGTATGTGGATTTCTGCGATTTGCTCAGAAAATCCTTCTCTGTTAAAGTTCTGCAGCCAAAAGTTATATCCGTGATATAACTGCAGAGTGCAGAAATGGCATACAATAGCAATGCATTTTTTTCCATTCTCTTTTTTCCCCCCATCTATCTGCTTTGCATACAGATTCACAGATGTGGCAGGGCATGTTCTGAAATCTCAGGGACTGGGGTTTGCCAGCAGCCATTTGACAAATGTGCCCTTTTGTATTGCTGAGGTTAAACCACTGCCAGAAATGTCCTCCATGCTCAACAATAATGATTGCTAATTTGGAATTTGGAGTGCTCTGCTTTGCCATTCATAAGCAGCATTTCAGTGGTCTTCCAGCCAGGTACATCTCTAGTTACGGTAATTGTCTTTCAGTTAGGAAACTAATTGACTATACTGCAGCAAGTATGGAATAAATCATGTTACTATGGCAGCCAAGGGTTTTGGAAAACACTCTTTCCTAGAGCACAAATGCCATTTCCCTGAATTTTACTTCTTTCCCTGAAAATAGCCCTATCACCACAGCATTGTGAGAGATTTAAAGGTGGAAATAAGAACACTGATTTCCAATGAGAGTTCTGCAGCAAGGGGGCTGCTGCTTTTCAGTTTTATTTATTTGGTTTAACCTTCATCATGTTGACAAAATACAGGTGTGTGGATGTCTTACATACTCAAACTAATTACTGCTGAGACTGACATCTGAGGAAGGGATTTGGAGGAACAAGGCAAAGTATGGTCAAAATTTGACCTTGAAAGATTAGAAGTGAGACCAAAGAATAGCACCAGGCTTGGAGACTTCTCAGCCTGAGGAAAAACTGGACCAAGGGCTGGGTCCGAGCTCTGTGGGTTTATCTGTGCTAATAGGAGTACTTGGCACTGAAGCCAGGCTTTTTTGCTTGAGTAGATAAAGCTCGTTTAGAAGGATTGCTAATTCTGAGGGAGTTGAGCACAGCCTCCCCTAGATGTGGTGCATCCATTTGTCACGTTGTCTTGTTCAGTGAATCATGGCATAAATGAGGTATCAAAGACCATATCCTCAATAGTATTAATAGTTATTATTAATTAAATCATTATATTATTATTAATTAAATAGTGATTTTGATTTTTGTCTCTCTTTTCAGCCACCGGTACATCCACAAGTGTTTTAACAAAGTGTTTTGTTTCTTGCTTCCCAGAATACCAAGTGCATTTCATAACACAGCTGTTGCAAACATTATGGCTCCGTACACTTCATGTGTTAATCTTTCCTGTACTTCTCTGAATCACGTTTAATAGGCCAAGTTTTATATTTCTCTCCCAATTTGTTGAAATTTATTGCATTTTTTGCCTTCCCCACTTTCTTTTGAAAATCGGGGGAACTTCCAAATTTCAGTTTAAAAGCATCTTGTTTTTCTGGAGCATAGTATTTGTTGGAGGGAGAGGAGTTGAGATCAGAATCTGGCACGGTTGACTAAGTTTCTAAATTTTAAGCCGCCACCTTCTCTCTCTTTAAACATTTTCTCTGCCAATACTAAACATTTTGATCATTCAAAATGTAAATTGTACTCCCCATAGATGCTGATGGGTTGTGGATATATTTACATACAAAGGAGCTGTTGAATGACTCACACAAAAAGTTATTTTCTTATTCTCAACCTTAACAGCACAGCAGGTTTTTCCCCTCCATTCTCTCTGGTTTCTGGAATGATTTGCATGACCATTGGTCTCCAAGTGTTGTTTAAAATGTTGCATGTGGTTAAAATGTGTGGAGTGGGAGAACTGCAAATGGTTTTAGATAGTTTTGCCAGAAGGGCTGGTGATGGCCACTTTCCATGAGCTATGCTATGTTACATGGGAAGAATACCTGGAAGAGAACTCCAAGGGCAGGGGTGGTCAAGGGAAAGGAAGTCTGCCAGCCTCCTGGGCTGAGGAGGGGAAGGCAAGGGTTTAGTCAGAGTATGAAATGCAGTGTTTTGGGCTGGGGGTATGATGTTCTCAGGGCAGTTAGTATCTTGCAATGCCAATCTTGCTAGCTGGGTGCATGCTGCAAGATCACATGCAAGATCATGGCCCATGGTGATGGTACCTATGTCCTCATTGAGCAACATTTTATGGGTCAAGTGTTGCTCTTTTCTCCCATGCCCATGTGTCTTCTAGGCTTGGACCTTTGGCACCGATTCCTCTGGCATGAAGTATGAGTTGTTTCTTCTGTAATATTCAGACTATTAAGCCTGGCTGTGTTTGAAGGCAGAACAGCACACTGGAGCTGCTCAGAACTCTGGAAAGCCCCAGGCTTCTGTACATCTTCTGGCAGCACTTCAAACTGTGCTTGGAACTGGGATCCTCTCATGAGGTCCATAAGAAACTCAGTCTATAACTGGCCATAACTCTCTGGTATAACTTACTGGATTTTATTTTTAGTATGAATTATTGGATTTTCTTAGACCTCCTTGTTTTCTCTTGGACTCATCCAAATGTCAGGTCCAATACTGTTGCATCAGTTTGGGAATAGCCCAAGCCTTTCATCAACTATTTAGAGAACTACTTTATAAATTACTTGGGTTTATATGCATGGTAATAGTCCTTGAATTTGAGGAGTGCATATACTAGTCTCTCTTGGCTTACTTTCTCTGACTTATTTACTGTGTTCCACCTTGATTTTTCTTCTAATTTGGAGACCATTCAAGAGTGCACAGGGTACAGATGGTCCTAATAGGAAACCTGCATCTATGCAGACATATTTTTGACCAGCAAGCAGGTCAACTGAAGATCATCTCTACAGGGGCTGTACTGCTTAGATCTGCTCTCAACACAGCTTTCTATTGTCTGGGTTTTGTGTGATCTATCTATTGACTTATGCTGTATTACTTGCTCCAGAATTGATAATGTTTGTGTTAAGTCCTGAGCATGGAGTCAGAAGGTAGTTAGAGGCTTTTCAGGCTATGTGACCTCTCCTAGCAAACTTTGAAGGGCATCTGTTGACCAGCCCTGGTACTGTTTGTTTTGCAAGGAAGCAGGGTCTATAAAAAGGCTTATTATACAATGTAAGTGATTTTCTTTTTGCTAAGCAAATATTTGCAATATATTTTGGGAGACCAAGCATTCAAAGTGAAAAAGCAGGATACCTGTCAGGGACATGGGAAGCACAGAAAGGACACCTTTAATTGGAAGAACATGGGGTTGCTTTAGTGCCTTGGATCTACAAGGAAGCCACATTGGCTCCTACCCCTGTTTTCATTGAGCTCTGAGGCTTTAGGCATCTCAACAAATCCAGAAAACTCTTTCCAAACTCTTTACTTCAACAGCTTCAATAGTTATTCTTGCAAAAGCCAAGGCAATGTGGAACAGAGACAAAACCTATGACTTCAGCAAATGAGCAAGGTCTTAAGATGGGGCTTTCTTAGAGGGTAGTTTATTTAATAAATGCCTGAAGTAACAATGGCCAGTTCTAGAGAGCATGTCCCCAGCTGGATGACTGCTTGCAGCTGGTATCATCATTTCCAGATCATTCCTTTGGCTTGAATAAAAGTTGCAAAGACAGTATGTGGCTTAAACCAGATCAGTGCTACTACTAACTTCTAACTTCCATATGTGAATTTCTTCCTGTGCAGTGGTACTGACAGGAGGCCCAATTTATATGCGTAGAGTTTAGAAACAGTGAGAATACTGGAAATAAGGTCATATTTTGTATAAACATTTATTTCAATAGTTTAAAGAACAAGTCATTCAAAACATCTGGAAATCACAGGAACATGAGTCATATAATACCAGTATCTTAAATATGCATTAGTAATACAAAGTCATCTTTCACTCTGATGAAAGTTACAACTTCATTTTTCTAAAAAATATTTAAGCCATGAAATATATGTAGGTAATACATATATACAGCACCTAATTTTCTTTCTTCTTTCCTGTAGAGCCTGAGACTCTAGAGGTTTGTGTGATGGAAACAATGTGCTACACCTTGAAGGCTGGATTGGCTTGGATTGTATATGCAGAACTAAGCAAATAATTTACACACATCATAGCTATATGTGCATGTAAGTGACAGATCAGGGTTTTGAAGACCATGTGCACATACATTCCCACAGCTGCTCCATCTATTCGCAACTGATGTAGTTATAAATCATTAGGTCTGGAGTTACTTCTAGAATGCCCCTAACTACATTCTAACTAAAGACCTACTTTCATTATAACCCCTCAGTGTGCTGTCATGCTTCTAGTGGTGATCAGGTAAATGTGTTTGTCCTTATTATGTGTGGACTGATAAATAATTATGCCTTTGATAATCTACAACTGTTTTATCCTCATCTCTAAGGCAAGCATTTCCCTTTCTATTTCATAGGGAAGGTCAGCATTAACTTGCACTTCAAAGTATTGTTTGATTTCTTCTACCTCCTTTTCCCAGAACTCTTTGGAGATATCAAACAGTTCAGTCAAGTTGACATCTTCTAAGCCCTTCAAGTTCAAAGCAGCATCAGCAGGGATGTAACCTATGGCAGTTGGCTTGGCAGAGGCTTTCCCTTCAATTCTGTTGAACATCCATTCCAGCACACGGGAATTCTCTCCATAGCCAGGCCACAGGAATTTCCCTTGGCTGTCTTTCCGGAACCAGTTAACATGAAAGATCCTTGGTAGTTTTGCAGCTGGACGATGTGCCATGCTGAGCCAGTGGGCCAAGTATTTGCCAAAGTTGTAGCCAAAGAAAGGTCTCATGGCAAATGGATCGTGCATAATGATTTTGCCTGTTCAAAACACAGATGGAGAATGGAAGGTAATAAATAGCACATTTATTCTAGAGCACAAAGATTCACATCCTCCCAGGATTTAGTACCCTTTACTACCCTTCTATATCTGAACCAAAGAGCTTTAAGAAACAATTCATGCATTATCCTTGATGTGCAAAAATAAAAAGCATAAATTAATTTTTGTAATCAGTGGAAATTAAATTTCTTAAATCTCAGGTCAAGCAGCTTAAATGAAGATCCTCAGGAGCTGGCTTTCATCATTCATGTATCTATGTTGAGCTCTAGCAGAAGAGAAAATTTATTTATCCTAGACTGCAACAAAACCTCCATATCAAGGCTTCTGGCAACCCCATGCCTGCAGCCTGTTCTCTATGCTTGCCACCTAGGAGATTAGTTTGCTTGATTTGACTTTTACGGAGAATCTGGCTTTTAATTCCAGTACAAATATTTTCTATTGTGAAAATGCACAGGTTGCAAAATTAGCTGCCAAGACTGAAATGTGAAAGAGCAGGGGGAGAGGACAAAGCAGGTACTCTAGAGAGAGGATTGCTATTAATACAGGTGGGCAGATTAAATGTTGATTTACCTTTGTGCTCAGCAGCTGCTGTTGCTTCAGATCTCATAGCTGCTCCTATAAATACTCCATGTTGCCAGTTAAAGGCCTCATATACAAGAGGCACACCTGTAAAGAACAAAATCACTTCAGTAATTAGAGGTCCAGAAACATTTTTATAACAGGTTTTGCTACCTGAGATAGTGCTGAATGCACTTTACTGTATAATGTACTCTGTTTTTATCTGGTTTTTTAATCAGGTCATTTTCTGCCTTCTTACAGCAAAGATATTTATATGAATGTTTCAAAACTGGCTGCTGATTACTGAACACATCCATGTTTAGTTGCCCAGTAGAGGTTATCTGGGACCTCAGAATCCTGAGCAGATTTTACTAGAATAGAATCCGGTCCTGTGGACAGATTAGACTCTGAGCTAGCATTACTTCTGTTTCTTTTCCACCTTTAGGTGACCTTTAACAGACGAATTGATTTTGCTTCCTTTTCTGTAAAGTGTCTATAACTGGTTCATTTCTCTAACCATTTCCTATGTGAACTAGTTAAACTGCAAGCAAATTGAGACAAGTATAGCAATTTACTATGTGTATTATCCAGGTTAGTGGGTCCTGATCTCACTCTCCAGCCCTTTATTATTACCTGTTTTGAGTTAAAATCTAACAATTCAGACACTGAAATAGCAATGGCTGTGTGTCAAAGGCTAACATGGAGAAGTTAGACTCATGTGCTTAGTTCCTCGCTTTTGCAGCTGTGAAAGTAAAACCTGTGCCTATGGCCAGTTGTTTTTCAACCCTCCTGTAGTCACCCAACTTCAGCCTTTATGTGGCTGCTGTATCTCTTACCAGCAGGTCTGCGACCTCCAAATATTATCCCTTCAATGGGCACACCTTCGGGTGATTCCCATGCAGGGTCCACAATAGGGCACTGGCTGGCTGGAGTGCAGAATCGTGAGTTGGGATGAGCACAAGGTTCCCCTGTAAAGAATACAATAAGAAGGCCATAATTGCAGAATTAACTTGAATTCAGAAGAGAAAACCAAGAGAGACTGTGAAATGGTCCAGGTTACCATTATCTGGGGTCCAGTCCTTGTTCTTCCATGACGTCAGTGTTACTCCTTCTGGTAATGGTTCATCAATGCCTTCCCAATAGACACCTCCATCACTGGTTTCAGCTACGTTGGTAAAGATGGTGTTCTTGAATATGGTTTTAATAGCATTGGGATTTGTTTTGACTGAGGTTCCAGGGGCAACACCGAAAAAGCCATTTTCTGGATTGATTGCCCTTAAGTTGCCTGAAAGTCAAATGACAAAATATAAGTAAGTCAAAATGGTTTAATTCTATCCAAAATTTTGTAGCATGTATTCCTGCACCTAAAAGCAACCCATGCTGGACTATAAAATAATCCATACCTTGTTCATCCATACATAAAACAATCTCCATACCTTGTTCATCAAATTTCATCCAGGCGATATCATCACCCACACACTCAATTTTCCATCCTGGCAGGCTTGGGTTCATCATAGCCAAGTTAGTTTTTCCACATGCACTAGGGAATGCTGCAGCAAAATACTTCTTTTTACCTTCTGGATTGGTAATGCCCAGGATCTATTGAAAAATTAATGCAACTGTTAAACATGGTCATTTTTTCTTCCACTTTTCATTTTGAAGATTGTCTCCCAGCAAGTGGTAATGACAAAATATTTAGTTATGCAAATTTGCTACTACAGAAGCAGCACCACGTAATATAGTTGATAAATAACTTAAACTGTATGTTATTAATCAAAAAAGTCTATTCTTGTGCTTTAGCACATCTGTAATTTCTTGCATTTTTAATACAAGAATGTCAATACATGTACATAATTCAAACATGTATTTTTATTTTGCTGATTAAAGATACATGGACTGTACACAGCTGTGTTTCTCAGCTGCGACAGAAGAAAACTAGGCAACATTTTTTTGGCTGCATGGACTGGGGTGAAGTGAAAATACTTCATGGATGATACTTCTCCAATTCTTAGAGTCCATAGATCTTTTTTCTGAGACTGTTCTCTTACGTACTTTGAAGTATTATTTTTTAGTGGTATTTTATGGTAGTAGAATGTTTAAACGGCAGCAGAAAGTAAGGGAGGGGTCCACTGCAGAACTCATTTAACAAATCGAATACTTGCAGATTTTTGCGTGCACAGACCTCTTTATAATAAGACCATTTTCAAAACCTGCATTATCTTTAGGTGTTAGACTTGCAGGGGTAATGTTGGTGCCCCGTGGTGTTATTTAAGCTCTGCTCAAGTACATGGGTCTGCCTACAAGTAGCCACTGTCAGAATTTCCAAATCTTTTTTGGTTTCTGGTTTCACAGATACTATTTTTAAATGTTTGGTACTTAACCTTTAAGCAGTTTCCTATTTCTCATATGCTTGCCATGTGATAAATTCCTATCTAATGTCACAGGACTACCTATATAAGCCTAATTTTATTGACAGCAAGATGCAATGTATTTATGTTGAGCTAATTTAGGGTTTAATGGCTGTTCAAACACACATGATTTAATAGCTCTTACCAGCATGTGCTCAGCTAGCCAGCCCTCCTCCTTGGCAATTCTGCTGGCAATTCTGAGAGCAAAGCATTTTTTCCCCAGTAAGGAGTTTCCTCCATAACCACTGCCAAATGAAATGATTTCTCTGCGATCAGGGAGATGAGCAATCAGCGTTAACTCGGGGTTGCACGGCCAGTTGTTGATTAATGGTTCTGCAGAACAGAATGTTGTACTCATGAATGCAGCCATTTCCATGCTGGATAACACTAGTGCTTCATCAGCATCAAGCCTCTGACAGCAACCCATACATACCAGATGCTTCAAAGGAAATCCCCTCTAAGTACTAGGAATAATAATCTCATTTCCATGAAACCCTCATTGAGCTTTGATTCCTTTGCGTTCTGAACCTATTGCCCTGGTCTTCTATGGCAAGTGCCTCCCATGTGCTGGGAACACACAATCAGCTCTAAACATGTCCCTGGAATTTCCAGGGGTGACAGTTTTTAATGTCTCTTACCTTTTAGTGGCAGAGGACATCCAACCGAGTGAAGGCATTTTACAAACTCCCCATTGTTCAGGACTTTCAAAACATCTGTTCCCATCCGTGTCATGATCCTCATGCTGGCCACTACATATGGTGAATCTGTCAGCTCGATCCCAATCTTGGACAAAGGAGACCCAACAGGCCCCATGCTGAAGGGGATGACATACATCGTACGTCCTGGAAAACAGGGAGTGGCAAGATGAGGCAAAGAGCAAAGTATGGAACTTTGGAAGTAATTTCTATCAATGTGGAGGTCGTTTCTCACTCCTTTAAAAGCTGTTTGTCTTGTGGGTGTTTCTGGTGATGTTTAAAGAGCTGTAGCTTTCTGTTTGTCTAATTCTGTAGCAATACGTTTTATCTCAAATGCTGAAAGCAGCTGTTCAAATTATCTAGCCAGTGGTAAATGTGGTCGGAAGCCAAGTTCTCTGTTGGTGTAAATCACTCAACCTGTAATTATTGCTGAATATAGGGGTCCTCCATTCTCGCCTTGCTTCTACCTATCTGCAGCTTAGTATCTGTGGGATGTGCTGAAAAAAAATCACAGTTTTCTTACCTTATTTTGCCCCTTATGGAGAGAAGAATGCTGGAAGAGACAGTGCACTGTCCTTGCACAGCCTTTTGGATCTATGGTAAAGATCTGGATGAAACCCACAAAGTGACTAATATGAGGGGGTATGAACCTAAACTTTCAGCTAAAATCTTTTACTGCTTTCTTTAATGATTACAGTAAGTAGTAGTAGTAGTGTCTCTGTAATCTTAAAAGTCCCATTTCAACAATCATCCTTTTCTTGCCCACCTTTCATGCAGCCTGGGAACCTGGTGTTGAAGGCTTTCTCAAAGTCTTCTTCAGACATCCAGCGGCCCAGCTGGCTAGTCCCAGTTTTAGGGATTGGAGTGGTATCTCTCTGCTCTTGAGTGATGATGACGGTTTTGCTCTCAATTCTTGCCACATCTCTTGGATCAGTGAGAGCCAACCAGCTGCATTTCATCAAATCAGGAAATTAGACTTTAACTATATACATATATATTACTTTTTACCTTTCTGTGGGACTGGTTTAGTACAAGAGGGTACAATGCTTTATAAGGCTAAAAACCACAGTGAGAGAGCCAGTGTAACAGACAGTCTCAAAAATCAGACACATTCTCTCATACAAATTGTTTCAAGACTTTCCAGTTTGAATAACAAATTATATGGCCTAGGAAATTCTGGTTACATGTTAATATTCCTTTGCCTCTTATCTCAGTCTTATTCTCTGTTGCTAACTTCCAAGGAAAAGTTAATCTCATTGAATTCTCATTCTCACCAGTGTGAAGCTGTTTTACATGGGGACCACAAAACGATGCCTCAAGTGACGAGGATGCCAAGCAAGTACTTTCAAGTGTTGGTTTAAGTGCCTGTGGGATCAGAATCCAGCCTAGTGGATTTACATAGCCCTTTAAGTAAGAGGCATCATAAAAGAAATACTGAGTATAAGCATGATCATAAAGTGTAGGAGTTTGTTAAAGGGGATTCTTTTTCCCCTTTAAAGAATTTTTGCCATCTATTTACAATAGAGAAGATTGTTTTACATTTTCACCTCTGTGCATAGACATTTTCCACTAGCATAAAAATGTTCTAGTTGGGCTGTCATAACCATCATCACTACAGCTAAGCATATAATTAACAATGAATAATTTATCTGGTGAATCTTGCCCTTTTCTCTCCCAAATAGTCTGCAAACAGATTGCCAAATTCCTGCACTTAGTTATTCAAAAGTCTTTGCAGATTTTTTCCATGAAGATCTCTTGGTCGGCACGTAATTCCTATGTACTTGTTGTTAATATTCCCCTTTCACGTTGGGTTAGTTCAGAGAGATGATGAAATATTTGAAAAAGTATTTGCTGAATATATTACAGTCAAAGCTCATCGGCATGATATGAATAATGCCTGTACTGAATAATATTTGAACACCCACAGAGCTATTTGAATGCCACAAGAAAGTATTTGATGAATAAACTAATTGACTAAAATAGCAGAATTCTTCAAAAGATGCATTTGCTAAATAATATTTAACTATTGCTAATGATTAGTTACATAAGTCTCATGACATTATTTCAGTTCCCTGATGTAGCTAATCAATAGGGACAATGTAGAGTTGATAGTCCAATGAATAATATGCTTTACGTTAATTTTTAGAGGGAGAAGTTTGCCTTTCCTGAGTGCTTCAGCTATGTAAGCTACAGTGCCAAAACGTTCATGGAAAGCAAATATTGAAGGGTTATAAGCAGTGTTAGAAGTAAATAGGATAGAAAATGCATATTGCAATTCTGAGATGATATTTGACTTCCTTTAGGCTACTCACCAGTTCTCATACTTGCTCAGCTTCTTGATCATGCCTTGCTCTACCATGATGTCCAGAATTTTTTTATTTTCTTCTTCTGAGCCATCACAGATATGAATGCTCTCAGGCTGGCACAGCTTGGCACTGCTTTCAATGAAATCTCTTGCTTCTGGAGGCAGGCTCTCCAAATCCCCCTGGACAACTCTGGCCATGACATTTACCTCTGCTTTCAACTGTGGGGGCATTACTGAACCTGTAGCTGATCTTGCTGGTGGCTTTGAAATACTGATCACAACCTAAAATCAAATATATTGGATGTGTTAGCATACCATGACATTCTAACCAGTGCCAATAAGCCTTCCTAGCAATGGAACAATGTACAAAGTAGAATATGCTATAGACTTGATCATGTATTCTGCTTTAAAATCAAGATAGAGAATTTGGATCACTGGTAATTTCAAGCTGGAAAAAAAAAATAGAGGCTGTTCTACTTACTGCCTTTTGTCAGATTGAGTTGAATGTTAGAGAGGATTTAGCTGATCCTTTCAGTTGATCCCGTTCTGCTTGCTTTGGCGCACTCTTGGAATCACTGTTTTCCAAGGAAGTGTCCTCCTTGCTTAAATACCTATTTCATAGGAGTGTCCATCCCACTAGTGAGGTGAGGGAGGCTTGTCCTTTACGTCACCAATGGATGTGTCTTGGGACAGTGCCACTGATACTGTCATCATGCAGAGTTGTCAACAAAGCATCCCTGCAGAGGTAATCATTTAGCAGGTTTCATTAATGAATGCTGAATGCGGTGATTCTTAGCCCCTGGGTTTGCTGGTTTGAAGCAGTTACAAAATTTAGCAGTTTAACCAAACCTTGATCCAGTTTGGCTTTGAAACCAAAAGTGTCACAACTTCTCAGTGTGTGGAAAAGGTTGATTGCAACGGGTATCTGGAACTGGGAACACAGAGGTCATCCAGGCAAAGCACAGTTGGCGCATTTTGTAGGCAGATGCTCGGTAGTTGGCTGTGAAGTGGAGGCTCGTCCAAGGTCTGTTTACTCACCTTGGGAACATTGCCTGCTTCAGGGATAAAGTTCAACAGTAAGCACTGACAGGCTTGAATAACCACTACATATGCCTGCCTGGAGGCCTTATTTTTGTCCAATTCTAAAAAAACCAAGCAATATAAATCTAAATGCTGTGTTTCCTTTGCTGAGGGAAAGTTTTTGCTTATGGCTTGCTTACATACTGAATGATTGTTTTTTATTGCTATAAGCTCAAAGGAGGCAGATTAGCAACTGTCTCAGTAATTGATCCACTCCTTCAAATGTTATATTTTACTGGGAGTCTGGGGGTCATGAAATGCAACCCACTTTTAATTTAGTTCTCAAAGGCGCAAACCAGCTCAGGAATGTGGCTGCACGCTTCGTTACATGTGTGAAGTGCATTGTATGCATATGTGCATACGCAGACATGTATACGTAATTCTTGTGGCAGGATACAACACCAATTCCCACCACTACTGCTCCTCTAATTCTGAGGGTTAGAGAGTGAGGTCAAGATATTTTCAGGTCTCGCCTCTAGCTGTTCTTGCCTGCCTTTCAGTTCTCTACCCCTCTCCCTTCCCTGCTCTATTTTAGATCCTCATGCCCATAAAGAAAGGCTGATCTTCATCTCCATTTGTCCATGCAGTCTGGGTGTGTGAAGAATGAAGTAGTTCAGACAAATCAGAAATAACCCTGCTGTGATTCCATCTCACTCTGCTTACACCCAGTCCCAGCAAAGCTCTTGAGCCTGGATGAGGTGGTGCTTTCATGCCAACCTGCCATTTTTTACATTAATGGGGCTTTCACCAATGCATGTAAAATATTGTCAATGACAGCTTGTTGAACAGGAAATACAGGAATCTAGCTAAGTTTCAGAGAGTTCTTTAAAGCAATGGAATTGATGTATCTTCTATAAAGGATATTCAGTAATTCACCACCCTCTTAGATCTGTGAACTAAATGAGATGTTTCCAGCAAGGCTTTTGCCGAGGCAGTGACTTGCAAGCCCTGAAAAGCCAGGTCTGGCAAAACAGCACCATCAGGATTGCAGCTCTCCTTCTTGCCTTGCAAGTCTAAAGCATTGTAGAGCTGAATCCACACTGCAGGAACCTTGGGACCAGATAATGATCCTATTACAGCATGAGTAAAGTCAGAATAAAAGCTTAAATATGATAGTGTAAGACAGCAGGATTTGTCCTAGTGTCTCTTCAGTTTTGAGAGGAGGAAAAAATACCCAACCCCAGAGCATTAATTTCTGCCAATTAAATTATAGTCAGGCAGGTGTTGTGCAAATTTTCTCATACTGCAATCCTAACCTCCCACAGTCTTGCTATACAAACTGTGGGCTTCTCTTGAGAAGACACTAAATATGCCAAATTGGTGGTACTGTGTTATGAACATATGTCCATTAAAAATCACATTAAGGATTCCAAATGTTTTTCATTTGTGGTGGCAGCAGGGCTCGGGTGCAGATGTCCACTGGGAATTCTAGACATTTAAGCATTAAATTAGTTGTATTTAGGTAACACCTCCCATCAGAAGATCTCAAAGCATATCACAAACACACAGTAAGCCTCAAGCCCCTATATAAAACACGTGTAGTATTCGGTGCAATGAAATAACTAGAGCATATGCAAATCAGAGCCAAGATTATCTTATCCAAGAATCTTCTCATTTAGAGATTCAGTTTTTAGTTACCTAACAGAAGGCATTAAAGGTTTAATCTGAAGATAATGAGTTCTCAGAACTCCCAGTGTCTCCCACAAAAATAACACCCCAGAAGTAGCATCTCCACTGGCTCAGTGACAGTGGTCTTGAGGTGTTCACCTAATACCAGCACATACTGCTGTTTGAGGGTCTCACTAGTGACAAACATGGGAGATGGCCTGGGGAAACTGAAAGGTCTTAAAAATTGTCTTGAACGTAAAGTTTATTTTTCCTAAATGTAAATGTAAAAACTTTTTTAGTGGTAACTGTATTATACTCATCTAATAGTTGATATAATTTCTTTGGATTGAACTTTTCTGGCACTTCTTCTCTTTGCTTCTTGACACTTGAATGTGATGCTTATCAGGTGTCACCTTGGAAGCTGTCAAATTATTTAAATGTGTGTGAATCTGACATTTTCAGATGATAGTGTTCAACAAGTGCCTTAAAAGGAGTGTTTTCAGAATGTCTGCATTGATGGACCCTGTTCAAAATAGAGGTTTTGAGCACTTTGACTTTTACAGACTTACTGGAACCTAGGCAATAAATGTAAAGGTTCTTAGCTGCTCAGAAAAAAGCATCATAAGAAAGCTTAACTCATCACTACTAAACGAGGTGCAACAAAGCACTCTTGGTGAAATCTTAAAGTTGTTAATGGCATATAATAATACTCAGAAATTCAATTCTACTCCCTTCCCATTGCTAATTATCCTACATATTGTCAGCTCCAAAGAGTTTGCACCTAGGTATTTTTGTTATAAAACTGTAGCTTTTAAAAAGGCTCTCTGAGCTATTCTACTAATGGAAGAACATTGCTTCTTGATTGTTATTTTTGCCGTGAAGTTGTGCTTGCTTGTACTGAGCAAGCTGCAATTGCTGCCAAACTGGCTGCCGCACGAGCGCAGGTCCAAGGGCAGTCCTTGCAAGTGTACATCTCAGAGACCAGGGCAGGAACTGTTCCTTCAACTGCCAGAAGAAAACATGAACTGTGCAAATTGCCGGCAGTTGCAAAAGAGTCTGTGACTGCGCCAAGTGTTTATTCCAGACCCTGCACAGCCCTGTGTGGTATTTCCGCTTCACAGCCCCTTTTCTTGCAGGCAGTTCTTCGGCACTGACCCACCTGCAGGAGGTCTGGGGCTCTGGCCGCACGTGCTGCACGCTCCCCTCCTTGTGTGCCATGTGAACAATGAGACTAAACCTCTGTGACCAGGCAGAACAGGTAGCAGATTGTAAGGGATAATGTTTGTGGATCACTAAGGTGATGTAACATTTCTGCCTGTTTTCAAAGTTAAATGGCTTTTCTGATGGTCAAGGAATGAGAAAGGAGAAAACAGATTTAGCACAATTAGACTATACTTTCATTAGTCTGTCCAGCATTTTCCTCTTGACAACAGACACATTAAAATTTCCCAAGCCGAATGGAAGTATATCTCAGCAGATGGGAACATACACTAGTGCACATTTATGGTCTCTGAAGAAAGGCACCAACTTTTGATGCTTAGTTTAGTATCAGCTCTAGCACTCAATCCTGAGCTGTATTTTAGGGACAGTCCTGGTTGTGCCACAGTGCATGCCAAGGCTGACTTTATATACCATGGGCATACTGGTTTCTTGATTGTTGTTCTGCTTTGGCTAGGAAACTATTATTCTGTTGTCATTGTTGTTGTGATTTTTAAGCTCACTTTTACAGGCTCTGACACATTGTCATAGTCACTGGGGAGGTGAGCCTCTTCCATTTTTTTTCTTGTAAAGAATAAAAGCTGGAATCTTGGCTAGGGAGGTACCTTGACACCTCTATGCATTACCTATGAAGGATACTGAGGACTTAATTACCTCCTGTTTTGCTAGTGACCCTTCTCAACAACACAAGACAATTAGTTTGGACCCCAGATTTGCACCTGAGCTTCTGGTGGGAGACAGCACCTCATATGCAGAGCAGCAAACAGCTCCCCATTGACGGCATTTGCTCAAGTAGTGGGCAGCGTGTTACTCACTGCTCATCCTTCTCTTGCACCAGTTCATAAGTTCTGGAGATGGGATCAATCAATGTAGATTTAACCTTGAGAAGTAGTTGCTACTTCTTGAGCTGTGACTTTAATGTGGAGACTCTTTCCTGAAGCAGCACTGTCCTCTTCCACAAAACCTGCATCAGGGATCAGTGTGAATGTAACGGAGCTCTATAGCCCAGTGCCTGGGTATGTGTAATCCTGTCAAGTGTGAACTTGGGAGCTTTCCTCATCTGCTGCAGAAGATCTAATAGGCACATGGAACCTTTGGGCTCACCAGGTCTTTGACTGACTTTACCAGTACAAAGGTAAGAACATGAGCATCATTTTGCATGGTTACTGCATTTTGTTGTGGTTTTGGTTTTTTGGGTTTTTTTTTCCTGGATGAACAGCAGAATCACAGCCAGGAGAGAAGGGGACAAACTGTACTGAACAGAGTGGAAAACAGTCAGCATAAGGTTGTGTTTCCCTTCACCTCTGCAGCATCTGCTCTGCTCAGTCAGACAAAGCCCAGATGGCACTGAGATTCAGCTTTGCAAATAGAAATGGTAACCCTTGCTGCAGTGAAATCTGTTTGCCACAGAGATGTGTGCTTGCAGTTGTCAAGGGCTCCCTGCTTCGTACCTGTGGAGGGGGTAAATGACAAATCCTTGTGCACAGCTTCAAGAAGCAGGAGATGTTTCAACCTCTTGTTCAAGAGCAGTCATTGGCTTCCTGCTGGTAACTAGGGTTCTGCCGGCTGTGCCGTTTTACAGAGACTTCACCTCCTCAGGCCTAAGGAAATTACATGGCAGCACCTTTTAGGATTTAAACATTTTTATTCTAGGGTGAGATAACCCTGGCTCCTCTCACCCCTTCCTTTTGCATGTTATTTGTTATTTCTCTGCAATCCTTTGCTTGCTAGCAGCACTCTACTGCCAGTTGTCACCTCATGGTTACGCAGCTCTGTCTACTTGACCATGAATATGTGTTTTTATTATTTATTTAAATGTTTCCATTTACCTTTTGACTCTCTTGTCATTTTCATTCTCCCTTGTTACATGCAGTCTGACCCACTGGACATGGTTCTGTATGTCCTTCATGAGCCAACTTCCTTAAAGAATCATGGCTTTAACCACTAAGCATGGGTGCAGATTCAGAAAATTTAGCTTCTGTTTCCACTTCTGCTATGGATTTCCCATTTGACTTTGGATATGTAAATGGGCATCTCCAAGCCTTACTGTTCCAAGGGAAGGATGCTGGGAGGTGATAATGCCCATTTCTCTCTGTTCTTGTGCATTCTTCCTAGGTTGATGGTTCCTGGCCAGAGGAGTTTGATTAGGCAAGATCATTATCTCATCTTTACATGTGTGCCACAAGTAGTCCCTGCTGGGTCCTCTCTAGATTGTTGTAATGCATGTTCTTATTTGAAATTGAAAAATTTTACTATAACCTGTTTTCTCCTCTGACAGTAACACAAAAGCATCAACTTGGGCAGAACCATGTTTTCTTTTTCAAGTGAAACTTGTTCTATACTTTTTTCCCAGGAAAATAGCTTTGATGAATATTTAAAGCATTTTGTAACACTGAAAGTGACAATGGGAATAGAGAAGCTGACTGTGCAGAAATAAAAGGCAGGCTACACCTAAAGGTCAGAAAGCAAATGTGCCAATGTCAAGCACTACATACCTTTTGGTTCTTGAACCTTATGGCTGTAGGAAAATCAACATTACAAAAAACCAGTTACCTTTGAAACAGATCCTGTGTTTACTGGGAAAGCCTTATGTAAGTGTTAACAGGTCAGGTGAAATCCTACATACTGTACACTTCTGCTTAACACATTTCTAATAGGAGGAAAGCAACATGCGTGGACCACAATGGCATTTTCACAATGTAAAAGCATTTTTGTTTTGCCTGTGTAAATTGTTCCTTCCAGAGAAGTGCTACAAGTATGATTATTGCTACAAACAACACTCGGTAAAGAGGTCGAGAGTTCATCTGGGCCCTGAGATCATACTTTTTTCTTATGCTATAAGGGAGACAGAATTCTGACTGTGCTGTACATGCTTCTGTTAACTGACCATCTGTACCCATCTCCAAATTTACTGATTCAGGATGATTCATATGGATATGAATACTGTTTACGTAAAAAGGAACTTCTTATACATGAGCTTAAACTAGTACGTGCAAATGATTAGCAACCAACTGGCATTCTGCAATTAAAATAAGTAACTTGCTTGTTAACCTTGTATTGTCCAGGCATTTGCACTGCAATAGCAATAAGGCAATATCTGGTTATTTTGGGTGAAACATAAATACTTTGCCCAGGAGATCTTCTTTAAAAGAAGGGTATGAATATCAGATCAAGAGACTGTAAGTTTGTAGAGGCTGCTCTGAACAGAGTAATTACCATTATTCACAAAACAAGTCACTTTGCTGTTCTCATTTCTACGCATTTTGTCATCTTGGAGATGTGAGGATGACTTAAGATTGAAGACATCTCTACTGATAAATATCAGGGACTCAGTCACCTGCTGCCAGTGAAGTGACTTTCAATGTGCCCTTAGATTTTGTAGCCATTTCTTGATTTCTTTGGATTTTTGAATTGAGAAGCTTGATTTGGGCTCCTTAGAAATTTTAGCACCCATGCCAATTTGTTATCTAAGCTGGAAAACAACTGCACGGGAAGCCACTGCTCTTCTGAACCCACCGACTCCTTACTGCTGATTTTGCAAGGTTTAATGTGCACTTGCACATCCACGTGGAAGCAGAATTTGAACTCCTCTGGGCTGTACATCTAACTCATTGATTTATTAGGACAATGATTTAATAGTCTCATTCCCTGGTGATCCTATTAACTTCCAAGCAATGGTGCCTGTTTAGCTGTGCACGGAGAGCTGTTCTCAGAACTGTTTTCCTGATTAAAGATTAACAGTGTGATAAAAGCAAGGAAACATGGGTATCCTTGGAGTTTGTTTCTTGCATCAGTTGGGTTAAACCTTTACTATCTTTTCTCACTGTGTATCTTCACTTTGTGTTTGGCAATCAAACTTTGCACAGCTCCAGCACGTTTCCTCCAGTTTAGTCAAAACAACAGGAAAACTTTCGGCCTTTTAAACACTTAACTCTTTGACCCTTGCACAAACAGCAGAGGAAACCTTTACTAACTAATTAAGGGGAGCTGTCTTTAAAACTTTCTTTGTTATCTGTCAGATTAAAGAGTATTCTGTAAAAACAGTGGAAGTCACTGAGGTGTAGTTGACTGTATAACCACACTAATGTCTTGTGAAATGGAAGAAGTAATGTGCTTCTCAGGTAAACATCCTTCTTCCAAACAGACTCAGGCATGCAAATCTGCTGTTTGCCACAAACAGTGGTACATTACTGGATGGCAGAATTGTTTCTAAATATATCATGATGTTAAATGAACGGTTAATAGATAAATTGCAATTATGGTTAATAATTTTTAGACCACTTCCCCATGTTGTGTCTAAGCAATCAATTATCCTTGGTACTTTCAGCTCCAATAAGTCTGTTAAATACTTCCCCTTTTATATATCCCACATCTCTGTGCTCTTATGCCCTGTTTTTTTTTTTTTTTTTTTTTTTTGTTTTTTATTATTATTATTTAACA
>NDXB01022698.1:46370-71676 GCA_002631895.1 Agapornis roseicollis
TTTTTTTTTTTTTAATTCAAGCTTTTGGTGCCTCTGAAGGAGTGCTCCATGTGTGTAAGTGGGACGCTAGAAGCACAAGTGACAACAGTACCAGAAAGTACAGCAAAAAGGTTGCAATCATTTAGTGACTACAGCTTTCTAAACTGAACATTGTTTAAAGAAGCCTCATGAATTAGAGGATTACAAAGGTATCTTCCCTTCCCCTGAAACAGATGATGGTGTTAAGGAGGTTAGCTACTGTTGTTATTAGTAGGGCAATATCTCACTGCAAAACAGGTGATGAAGGTAGCAATTGTCCCTGGTGTTAAGGGCAAAAGGAAAGGCGTGTATGCTTTCAGGCCGGTGTTAAGGCACATAGATACCACTATGACAGGTGCAGTGTGAATATGGCATATACTTGGAAACAAATGTGAGACACTGTAGGAAAGTGAAAATGGAAAACTTTCCAGATGCCAGGTGGAAAATTATATTAAAGCTGTCAAAATAAGTCACAACAAAGACTGGGTTTTCTCATAGACTAACAGGAGTCATGTTCTGGAGAAGAATGGGCTTTTCAACTATGAGGTGGAGTATCATAAATGAAACAGTTATTAGTATTAGAGGTTAAATTGGGACTTACTTGTTTTGGCTTTTTTTGGATTTGGTCTTTCTTGTACCTTTCCCCCCCCCCCCCCCCTTTNAAGCCACAAATACTTCTGGAGGTTTATTTTCAGAGATATTTTTATGTATAGTGGAAATAATTTCATAAGTATAAATTTTTAGTTATGTTTTGGGTTTGGGTTTTTTTTTCCCTTTCCCCCCCCCCCCCCTCTTTTAAGTGTACTGCAACAGTGCTGATATACTCGGAGTTTTGTGGACAGGTCAAAAATATGTAAATAAATTGCACCTTATTGCTTCACATAGTTATCTACTCTGGGCCTAATTCCAAACCCACTTAAGCTGATGGCAATCCTTCTGTGGGCATCAGAGGATTGCAGTTTAGGACCTATAATAGGAAAATGGAGATGCAAAGCATACGCAGTAGAGGTTGGTTATACAGCCTCTGTAGTCATCCACAGTGATTTTCTAAAACACAAGAAGGAAATAAAACTGAAAACTGTACTACCTTCAAGGTCAAATATGCTTTGTGTACATGATAATGGAGCTTTTAAAAAAGTCAGCTCCATCTAAGCAGCATTAAGCATCTTAAATATTATAAAAGGCATTACTCAGATTTCAGACTGATAATCTGAACACATAATCCAACATCTTACTCACTAAAGAAAGTCAGCTGCACTGTTTATATTTGACTGGAAAAATATAGATTGGAACAAGGTTTGCTGTGTTTCCTTAGTACAGCCAAGAGTAGAATTTTCTCTGCTGATTTAGGATTTTAGTTGTCTGTGCGTTTACTTTCACACACTGGTAGAGTCTTACCAGCAATTTATCCACTATTTTGTGGCTGATTTTTGGTTCTTTATGTAACATTACTTTTTAGCATAAGAGAATGTGCTTACATTAAATTCCTTATGTTCTTTATAAAATACTCCTAACAAACAATAATTATGCTTACTCCCACAATATGACTTATAAAATAAAAAGGTCCTCTATTCTTTTTATGACAGAATTTTTTCATGCAGACTGTTTATCTGTTAGAAAGAAATACAGCCTTTAGAGGAGAGGGTAAAGGCTTGACCACAGTTAGATACATGATGCAGCAGGCAGCAGTGGCAACTGGAGATTGTATATACAATAGACCATAACGGCCATTATAGAGCTGTTAACTTCTATTGTGTCAAGGTGTAATTAGAAAGTGGTTGAACTTGCAGATTGCTGATCTAAGTGATTCCTTTAAATTCAATGAAAATGAACTGAATTCTATATTTGAGTTCTAAATCCTTGAAAATATTAGTTTATCATGGAAATAATGACAGACCTTTAACTGTAGTTGCATGGATGGTCCTGGCATTAATAATGCAAAAGTAGAAAGCAGGACAGCTCTTGGATGCTGATGACTATTCTAATGCATAAAAACTCATTAAAATTTCCTAAAGGAAGATATATTATTATAACGACTTTTTTTTCCTCAGTGCTCTTCAACTATCATAATTGCACAGTATACATAGCAACTTGAAAAGAGTCAAAAATGTGTAAGAAGTATAATCTCTGGCTACAGTCACCAGCAGCATAATTATGTGACATATTGTGTATTCTGCATCCTGTTCTTTGGTTTTGAGAGCCCACAGATTCTGTAGATGATGAATAATGTGGTATCTAACTAAAATATCAGCCCTAAATTGCAGGAATACATATTCAACCTTAAATAATTGCTTTGGATTTGTGCTGATTCCAAGTAATGTAATATTTGTGACTAATATGCAGTTATTACATGTAAAAAATTAATATTCTTTTTGCATTTAGGATTCTACAGATTTGTGGATAGGTGAAATTATTGTTAACGGCATTTATCGGAGTTGCAGAAACTTTCTATCTCTGAAGGTAAGGCCCAGCAAAGTCAAGGACCTAAAATCAGGCTTGTTATGAGATTCACTTATCAAGATATGAAAGTTTTAATTTTTCACTCTTAGAACTTGTTACAGTGACCCCACCAATGTACTTTTCACAGCTGCATCCTTTGCAGTAACCAGAATCACTTGTTTTCCCAGTAGCACTATATAGGCCTGCTTCCTCAGGCACTCACAACACAGAAATAGTAATAATGGGCATAGAAAAGGGGCACTTTGCTCCTGGGTACCCAAAAAAATGTTAACTGCAACCAGAAATACACCATATAATACTGGCTTTGTCCAAAACACCACCTTGTCTGATAGTACAGCTAAATAGGCCAGCAGCATCTGTTGCTATTTTGTGCTAAGAACATTTCGCAAATGCAAGTTTTAATGTGTTACTTACACAGGCAATGAAAGCCACAGATTGCTCAGGGGTTTTGTTTAAAGTTCAGTACATGGTTTAGCAGGATCTGGACCCTAGTGAGCTACAGTCACTGTGCAATGTACTGTACTTTGCTACATACAGAACTAGTATTTAGTGACAGAGCTCCAAATACATACTTTGTATTAGTGCATAATAGAGATTAATGGTAAATCTGCCTTATAAAATGTTTGACAATTGGAAATTGCTAGTCTAGAGGGTACACAAAATTAAATGTTAAGTCTCTGAAATCATACAAGTTTACCTCAAAGACATTTTTACAAGGTCTTTGGAGAACTCTTTTAAGTCTAAAACTTCTTGTTCTCACTGAATAACCAATCCTGGCCTAAAGTAGAGCATAATGATGCTTATGTATCGCTCTACTGCCTCTGCAAACCTACTTCAGCCAATTCTGTGAACCACTTCAGCTCCCGGGGTATGTGATGCTGCGGCACCAGTAGTCAGCCTGCTCTTCAGCACCACTCCAGTGACACGGCACCCAGGTTGAAGTGCTTCTGCGAGCGAAACACGGGAGGTACTTCAAATGCATTGCAAGTGGGGAAGCCAATTGAGCTCAGCACCGTGGTCTCCAGCCAAGTGGGAGCAGAAGGTTAAGGGCCTGCAATTAAAGACCGAGAGATCATCATCGAGGGCTCGAGTGTGACAAAATGGCAGGCTGCTGTGACAGGAGGCCTTGCTGCCTACCCGCCCTGCTTTCATAGCGAGGAGACGGGCTCACTGCGGAGCACCTGGCATGGTCCCTGCACGGAGAGGCCGCTGGAGGTTCCTCCATGTGCCTCCTGCGGAATTAACCAGCTCCCCCCCCCACGAGCGGGTTTCCTGCGGGGCCGCCATGCAGAGGTGCGCACCCCCGTCTCCACCCGAGGGAAGCAGCGGCCTCGCTCGCCGCCGCAGCTGCCCGCCTGCCCGCGCCCCCAGGGCTGGGCCCACCGCCGTTGGAGCGGAGCCGCCAGCGGGAGGCTGGAGAGCGGTGGCAGGGAGGTGGATTGGGGTGGGGAGAGCCCGGGGCGGAGTAGGAGGGAGAGGTGGAAGGGGTGAGGGCCCGCAGGGAGGCTGTGGGATGTGGGCTGCCGGCGAGGGGCGGGAAGCGAGGTAGTCAAGGGCTGGAGTGTGAGCAGGTTTAGGGCATTGTCCTGAGAGCCTGTGATTTGCCCTCATTTTTAACCTTTGCCTTTTGAACAGGTTCACTCGGCAGTGTATGTGGCCTTAGGGCTGCCGGAGCCTTTCACCAGACTAGGTGAAAAAACAGAAGAGTGCGATGGGGACAGGAAAACACAAGTGAAGGAGAGGAGCAGCTCCAGTGACCACAGTGGGGACTCAACATGCAGGCAGGGGAGAATGTGTTCCCAGAGTGGTTCCTGTTTCCTGAAGAGGGTGAAAAGCACTTTCTGACACTACAGACAGTGTGTCCAAGCACAGAGGAGGAGGACTTGGAGGACATCTGCCCAATAAGTGCCCACCCGCAGAACGGCATGGCCATGGCAGCGCTGGCTGGGGTGGTTGTGCTGCAGCCGGTGCTGCACAACGTGCCGGCAGGCATGGCTGTAAGCATGCGGGAAGGGATCTGTGTCTTTTATGAGTTAGGGCTGACGCAGAGTAATGTTTTACAAGAAAATGGGCAAGCAATTAGTTCAGAAAGCAAGCCAACAGAGAAACCACCAGACATGCTACTGATAGAGGTACGAGCTCTGGATGAGGTGAAGATGGCAGTAGGTTAACTTCTAGCTGGCAGTATCACTGATTTGGTTCTGATTTCAGTATTATTTTGTCTAGGCATTCAGATTTGTTGAACTGAAGTATCTCATCCTTTGTACAACTTTTTAGAATGTCATCCCATGTTTAAAAAGGCAGACTAAAAATTTGGCCTTTTTACATGACTAATCATTTGAAATTCAGGCGAGTTTTTAATTCAGTTCACCAGTTTGGTGCTGTTGCGTTTGACAGGCTAGATATCTTAAATAGCATTAGGCAATTTTCCTTCTCCTGCAATAGTACAATACTGCAGGCATTGTTAAAGCTGGATGTGTAGTATGATCTCATTTGAAATGCATTTCATTGAAAGGACGTGCAAACATTGGTATTTATTCTGTGCTAGCTATTGGTTTTATAATAAAAAGTGTTTTTTTTTCTTTGAAAATTCGTGTGCTACCCTAGATAATATCTAGGTATGGTCATATTTAAGTTTAATGCAAAAAGTATCACAACCTCGTTAATTGCTGTATGACAAGGCATTGCAGTTAGGCTGCAGAAGTCCTGTGTGAGTTTGGTGAAAAATTTAGCACATACTTTTTTCTTGTTTTCTTTTGAAAGGTAAATACACTGAAATGAAATTCTTTTTAAAAACTGAGGATGCAAGTTTCTGTGTTCTCAGTGCTGTAATCTTGAAATGATGCTCTGAAAGTTTATGTAAAATTTTAAGGAGCTAGGGTTCAATTATAGTGATTGTTTGCTGTGTGACATAGCAGCTATATGTTACATACGGTTTGGTTTTTGTTGCAGTTGTACCCATCGTTCTTAAAGCTAAAAATCAGAATTAATGAGTAGCTTATATTTTGTTGGTAGCTCAGTTGCTTTGCCACTGGCTTTGATTAGCAAAGTTGTAAAACTTTTTAAAATAGATTGACAGTGATAATGATGTAATTGCATTTGAAAATAAGGTCCAGCAGCTGACACCATCTGAAGTGGGGGGAGTAGAGGAACTTCTTTTCACTCATGAGGAAACAAAGAGCTGGAGCTACGAAGCCAGTGATGATTTCTCAGACCCAAGTGACAAAGGTAAAGAGCAGAAACATGCAACTCCATCAGAACAAGCAGCTGTGAGAAATCCTGGGAATCCAGAATTTCAGATTTGTGCTCCACATCAGAAAAAAGGTAAAAAAGTTAGCAATCCGTGTAGTTAACTTTTAGATAACATGTTAAGTTTGATTTTTAAGCGATGTTAAAATCTTACAGTAAGTATTCCCGGTGTTAAGTTTAAATTAGGTTTCATCTTAACATTCTATAGAAATTTGGAAGAAGGCATAATATCTTTCAACCTTACTTGATAAAAGAGCTTGTTTAGATTGATGTCATCTGCGCTGTGTTCAGGAGAGACGTTTTGGATGGCATTTGGAATTTAATGGTCTTTTGAACAGTATGTGGTATTTGAATCCGTTGGGGAGATTTCGAAGTTAATACTGTATAACTGCCTTTGAATAAACCTAGTAACTTACTTAGTTCTCTCAGCATTGAAATGTGCTTGTTTGGGGGGCTATGGATGAGCTTAGAGTAGTTTCAAATTGCTGGTTGTGGGTGATGGGCAAATATCAATGCTTGTCAGCAAGGTGTCTCCCAGAACTTGAGTAAAAGTAACAGAAAATGGCTGATTTCAGATTTTAGGAACATAATAGTATGTTGCATAAGTTAAGGACTGACTCAGAAGGGAATCATAAGCATCTGTTTCCCTAGAAACTGTGTGTGTACTGTAAAAGTTGGATGACATCAGTAATGCTGGAGAGTCTGTAAACGTATGTCATAGTATCTGGATATTAAGGTATCTTGGCTGAGGTTGTTTAAAGGATGGATGTTGTACAAATTGTTAATGTCCCTAGTTTTAGTTGCTGCATTTATAGAAAGCACATTTGAGCAGCTTTAACAGAGCTAACAATGTTGTTCTGTGTGGGCATGAATCCACAATGAATAAATAACCATAAAGTGTTTTTGTTTGCTGTTATTGAAGTGTTAGCTGCATATCTCTGTGTGGTGTAAAGCATTGTATAAAATACATTTTGGTCTCAGCATGAAAATCATTACAAAGAGCACATTTAGGAACTGAGGCAACTATTCTGGAAAGGCTCTTCAAATATGACATATTTGCCATTTTGCAGTTCCAAATCTTCTTCAAAACTGAAGATGTTGCACATTCACTTTTAACTTACTCAACTCAAAAGAAATTCATTACTGCTATGCCATGAACTTGGACATGTTCTGTAATCCAGAAAGCATAACTTTATTTGACTTCTTCAAGGAAGTAATCTTTTTTCCTCAAATTCAACTAATAATTTTAAAAAGGCTTTTTATGTCATGGTCTTTTTTTTTTTTTTTTAACTGTACTTTATGGATTCTGGACTATCAGAAAGCTGAGGATAGCTTAACTTGTAATTTCCAGATCTTTGAACAAGCTGACTTAGTACTAATATACAGTTGTCATCAGGAAGTGTATTGCACAGGTTGTAATTGCCGTAATGAACCACATTTTGTTGGTGCTATCAAGAGAGGAAGTTTCATCCTGTCTTGGAGATAAGAGCTAGATTAGGAGTTAGGTTTTCTGGGATTAGGTTCTAAACTGTGTCAGTAATGCATGGCACTACTTTTTGGGCAAATCACTTAAGTCTTGGATACAATAATTTCTGTCTGACAGCTTAATTTTTTTATGATGTATTTTTATGTTGAAGTACGAAGTAGTTTTACCCAAGGTAGAGGAACTGTATTGAAATTGGTACTATTTTTAGAAGAAGTCATTATTTTGTGGTTCATATAATCTAAATGTGCCTTTTCTCACAGGAGAAAAAGAAGTTTTCTGCTGTGATTTGTGCACATTCACCTCACTCAGAATATCAAGTCTTAATCGTCATAAGAAAACCCATTCTGATGAGAAATCTCATGTGTGTCACCTCTGCTTTAAGGCTTTTCGTACAGCTACTCTTCTGCATAACCATCTGAATGTACATACAGGTATCTAACATGAAAAGACTTAATTTTACATATTATCTACAAAATTGTCTTAGGGCTGTATTCTGTGGTCGTTGTGTGCTCTGATTTTGTTTGAAGTTCTACACTGAAAAGACATGGTCTATAGTTAGTTACTCTGTGTATGTATTAATTCATTTTGTTAAATACTATCCTAATAATTTTTCTTAACTGAATGTTGACTTCAGTTGTGTCTAACTCCATGTGCACAATGAATTTGTGATGTTTTCAGTTTTCTATATAACCATATGAAACAAACTGATAAACTGTGTTTATAACAAACTTACAGTGTACATCTATTGTATATAAAATTCAGAATCTCAGAAAAGGGTCTGGTAAAAAATTGTTCATGATAATTTAAGGTAGACAAATCATACTGATGTGTTGATAAATAAAATTCTAAGAAATGGTGTATTCTTACAGGGACCAGGCCCTATAAATGCAGTGACTGTGATATGGCATTTGTGACCAGGGGTGAGCTTTTACGACACAGGCGTTACAAGCATACCTTAGAAAAACCTTTCAAGTGTTCATTTTGTAAATATTCTAGTGTAGAAGTAAGTACAGCCTTTCTGGATCTTTTGGAAGGGTTTGTAGGCTTTTACATACTAAGCTATTAATACATTTCAAGTTCTATCATTTTTGCAAGGATTTTAACCTTTGAGAAGTTTCTATGCTTATATTGTACTGTCATGTATCATCTTTTGTTACAGTCAGATTTCTATATGAGATCAACTCAATACACTACTGAGGTAGTTGCAGATGTTGTTACAGTATTAATACTTGGCTTGTGATGCAGACGTACATGTGCATTCTGAGTTAGGAAGAATAGCCAAACTTGCACAATATTACTTAGCTTTTTTAAACCAATTACATTTTAAGCATTTTTTTCTTTTTTATTACACTAAAATTGCTGCTAGGCAATGTATTTGTATTGCTTTGATCATGCAAATACAGAAGTTCTCCTGTACATATCATTCTATGTACTGTAAGACAAAACTGGCTAATGTCTAAAATGAAGTTTATGTGTTTATATGCTTGCTGATGTTTGGGGTTTTTTACAGGACTGAAAAATCTAGCAATAAAAAAGTTAGTGACTGCTTAAGGATTCAAGGGGAAAAACAGGCCTCCAGTGATGCACCTATGATTGAATCACAGTCACGGTTATCTATGATTGAATCACTGTCACAGTTTAGTGGATATTCAATATCTAAAGCTTTTATGTGCTATGTCCAGATCTAAAGCTGCAGGCAAGCCTGATCTTTATTCCACACAACTTATCTTACTAATTAGATCTTGGATGGCTTGCATCTTTAAAAAAGTTGTTAGTTTATATTAAAGTCTCCCATTATTTTCTTTGTTTTAGTAAGTGTTCAGTACTCACTGCTGTTACGGAACTCTCACTGATATTGCTGTAAGCTTTACCTGAATGAAGAGAGCTGAAGCAGCCACCTAGTAATACCATGCATACAATTTGACTTTGGTATAGGGAAGATTGGCAATCATGTTTAATTTTATTTAAGTGAATAGCGTTGTAGATTTGAATGGGTCTAGCAGAGTTCATTAGTTCATATATGTTTATAAGTGTAGGAAGTGGAACATTAGGTAACTCCTAATTTTAGCTTGCATGCCTCCAGTATTTATATAGAATGTGTCACAAGTGGACTGAATTTGCAATGAAACTGCTTCATTGGGACTTGGTGGTAAATACAGACTTTGGTTAATGAGTTTGGTCTTTTATTTGTTTTCCTGAGTATTTTCAAAGAATTTCATGTTTAACATAACCAAGTAGTGGATATCCCCTTAAAAATTCTAGCTTTTATGTTCTTATGAAATTTCTCCTTTTGTTTCTGTTGACACTAAATACAAAAGTAAGATTATTTGGGGAAAGAATACACAAATGTTACCTAAACCATGCCAGGCTGATTGTGCAGGAAAAAAGGGGTGGGTGGATGAGTGCTAATTCTGGGATTGATGGATTATTTTAAATTGCAATAGATGTGTTGTGTAAAATTGCTTCTATTTTAATTGTTTGTGTGTCCAGTGTGTTACTGCAGAAATGTTCCTATTTTTATACTAGGCAAGCAAAATGAAACGACATATTCGCTCACATACAGGAGAACGTCCTTATGCCTGTGAACTTTGCAGTTACGCTAGCAAAGATGCATATAAACTAAAAAGGCACATGATAACTCATTCAGGTAGGACTCTGATGTAATGATCAGCTAGACTGAGTCAGTTGTAAGTCTGATGTAATTCTTGATGATATTCATCATCAAAATCGTTTTTTTTATTTATGTGACTTTTTAGGGAAGAAAGGCAAAAAAACAATTTCCCGCTTCCTCTTCTACCATTATGATTGGCTGGTGTTGATTTACTTTTATTATGATGTTGTTACAGCTGTAAACTTTCTCCGTGCACATTTGAGGATAATTCTGCATTTTTGTACATTAAATATTCAGGACAGTGTAGAAGATAATTAAAATAATTCCTGATTAATAGTTTAGAATTTTAATAGCTTTATGCTTCATCAGCTTGACTCACAGATTCTGGAAGCCAAGTTTTTGCATTGTAATCAGCTATGTAAACTTAGGTAAACTTGTTTAGCCTTTTGTGTTTTGCCCACTAACAGTAACGTTTTCATTGGTCTGAATACTGTTGCTGTTGAGATGTTGAGACCTGTGGCAATTTTGCATTTGTATCAAATGAGTAGCATTTCTAAGCATATGTTATTATAATATATATTTTACAGGTGAAAAGCCCTACGAATGTAATGTTTGCCAGTCCAGATTCACTCAAAGTGGTACCATGAAAATTCATATGTTACAGAAGCATGGAGAAAATGTGCCAAAATACAAATGTCCACACTGTAGTGCCTTTATTGCACGAAAAAGTGACCTGGGTGAGTTTAAAGTAAAAAATTGAACTGTAGAGGTAATTAGAGGGGAAATCTCGTTGTTTTAACTGCTTACAATGGTACCAAATATGTTACATGTAACTTGATACCATTACGGAATATTTTTATAGAAAATGCATTCATTGTTTTACAGGTAAGTTCCTCCTGCAAGGAGATGTGGTGACATCTTGTGGTTGATGTGCTAGTTTCCTTAATTTGGGATTTTTTGCTTGAGACTTGGTGGCATTGTGACCTTACGGTTTTCAGTAAGAATGTACCTCACAAAGTTACATGCCCAGGTTGTAACGAAGTTTTTCCTCAAAGCCACAGAAAACAGTGAGATTTTTATTAAGCCATTTCAGTTCTCCCGTTCTATTTCTTTCTCAGCTCCAGTTAAAATGAATATATGCATCTAGCTATATGAGACACTCAAACAGATTGAATGTTTCAGTATATATGGGGTTTTTGCATATGACAAATTAGTTTTTACCTTCTCATTTTAAATTAAACTGTATATTTAGTTGCTGAGTGCATTGTCCTTATAATTTAAAGAAATGCCTGTAATAGCATTTGTTAGTAAAGTGCAAGTTAAATTTTGACTTCATTGATTCATCAAACAATGGCTTCACTATGCCTCCAGTATTCAAAACTCTTAGAATTCTAAATCATGTTACAACAATATCAAAGGTTACAATGATATCAAAGGTTTATAGCATTTGTGAAACACTGATGGTAATACAATAAATTCAAATGTCTCTTAGCTAGTTGTGCTTTTTCCAGAGTGCAAAGAACAAGCCACTGCATAAATTCATCTTCATTCTCGAAAGGCTCAAACTGAGAGTATAAATTAAAATTGTAATTGAGAACATGAATTGAAATTTTTCCTCATACAAACCACAGTTCTTGAAATGCAAGCAATTTACTAAGGATTTATATATGAAATTTTTTAATTACTCTTTTTTGGAACAGTACTTGCTTCAAGTACCAGTAAAGATGTCCTCATCCATGTATTTCATATACAAATTCATCTTTTCTAGGAAGAAAAAGGATTTGTACAAATAAGGATTTTTATTAATCAGTGTTTTAGAATTATAGCATATTTGCTGTATGTGAGGCAGTATAGCTGACCAAGGCCAACAAAGTCTATATAAAATTTAATTTTACAGAAATAAATGAAACAGCTATATTAAAAAAAAGATTTGGATATACAAAGATGTCTTTAGCATCTATTTGTATTTTCAAATAAAGATCCTATTGAAGTCAACTGTTGAGCATTTGAAGGTAGAAGTGTTATTTCTATATATACAATCTCATTGTTCATGTATTTTTGCTATTCATGTTAATATTGTAAATACTACTTTGGGTAGCATTTTAAAATTAATTTTATGTGTAAACAAAAGCAGGCAGTTACTGGAATTTTCAAAAAGATTTGATTTGTTAAATATTTTCCATGGAAATCAGTAAGAGTTAGGCTCATAACTGCAAATCTCTCTGTAAAGTTACAACATCTTAGAATCATAGAATCATAGAATAGTTAAGAGTTGGAAAGGACCTTAAGATCATCCAGTTCCAACCCCCTGCCATAAGCAGGGACACCCCAAAAATTCCTTGGAAAATTGCTTATTTTGCAGTTTTACTCCTCCTGCAGAGAGCACAAAGTTCTTTTTATTGTTTATCCTCTACAGTGTATACATCACTCAGGGCTATGCACAGGGTAAGGCTTCTTCAAATTGGTGGAAATTAAAAATTTACCATAAAAATTAATTGCTTTGTATAACTGTTCAGGTGTCCACTTACGAAATCTGCATTCCTACATGGCAGTGGCAATTAAATGCAGTGACTGTGAAGCTGTATTTCATGAGCGCTATGCTCTTGTTCAGCACAAGAAGACTCATAGAAATGAAAGATTCAAATGTGATCAGTGCAGCTACACATGTAAACAGGTACTCACTGTAAAAATACTGCTTGCTCAGTTGAGAGTTTGGCAAGGTGGGGTTTTGGGGTTGTGTTTAAGATAAAAACTTCTGTGACTGCAGTCTAACTAAAATGGTGTAGTTATGTTTATTTGCAAGATAAATGGTTCACAAATAACAGTAAAATTGAAATGCTGTAAAGTCTGAGGCTTGATAAATCTTGAGTTCTTGATAAATCTTTTGTACATGAACTGCTTAGAAGTAGAAAGTAACATAAATCACTTTCAGTGACCTAAAGATAGGAACAAACTGTGATATTTGAGCCTTAAATGTGATTTTCGGTAGCATCACAGAATAAATTTGGTCTGAACTGTAATTTTTTTAAGGAATACATTATGTTGGAATGTACCATTGCTCCATTCTGATGATTTTCTCTGCTAACTTCACTAAGGTTAGGAGAAAATGTCTCATGTTCTCCAAGTCAGTGGGCAGTATCCCAGTTCTTCAGTATCTGCTTACAGTGGAGGATAATTAAGGAGTTTGCAACATCCTTGCACTCTTCTGTGTGCCTGTGTGGTTTATTGACCTCTCAGAGCTGGATAGTTATGTTACAGGTATTTTCTTTGTTTCAGGAACAGCACTTAATTGTACATAAACGAACCCATACTAGGAAGAAGCCCTTCGCTTGCTTATGCTGCAGCAAAACCTTTCAACGAAAGGAGCTTCTTACTCTTCACTCAGGGAAGCACCATGATCCTAATATTAAGCCTATAGTTTATGAATGCCCTAAATGTGGTAAGGGCTATTCACTCTGGGTAAGATAACTCCACTGAGATTCCTTAAAAGGAAGTGTCTTTAGCTAAGTATTGCAGATCACATTGTCAGGAAGGGCTGAGAGTAAAAACCAGTGTACTGGCAGGAATGTTAACTCCTTAATGCTAAGCCAGCAAAACTTGTTTGTTTTCTTTCCCAAAACTTACACTGGGGGATTAATAAAGAACTTTATATTCCCCTTTATGTAGAAAATATATGCTACTGAATCTTCTCAGGGTTGTTACTGGTTTGTGGAATTCAGTATTGAGTGTTTAATACAGTACTCTTCCTAAAATGAATCAGAAGGCAGTGTGGAGGTACAAATTTTAAAAGAAAGAGTGCTAGGAAAAGTTCAGCAAGGAAAGTAAGAAATTATTATTCACTTCAAAGCCATATGCAGTTAGAACGTAACTCTGTTTTGGGGTTATCTGTGCACAGCGCTGAAGTAAAAATAACCTTTTTTCCACATACAGATTTTACATGTAAAACTTTAATGTTTATCCAGGAACCAGAAAATTAGATATTTGATTTATACCCACCCAATGGCAGTGTTCCTTTAAAAAGAATTTTAATATGTAATTTGGAAAATCTTCAGGAGTTTTATGGAAGTTTTTAACTAAGTCAGCCTTTCACTTAGCATTCCAGAATTTTTCTGTCAGAACCATATTTGTTTTTTCTGTGTGTGTTAAATTGCTTACATACATTAATATTTGATTCATATATTTATGCTTCATTATGCTAACAGGATAACATGCATAAGCATGCTGAAACTTGTGGCTTAGTGAGGGCAAAAACTGCTACATCCAGAAAAAGAAACAAGGACAAAAATAAACCCCATGAGAACCAAAAGCATGTTAAGCAACAAGGTAATCAGAGAATAAGTTAGAAAGTAATCATGTAAATTAGAATCAAGAATAAAAGGCTAAGACAGTGAATCTCCCTGCTGCTTAATTACTGTTTCACAATGAAGCTAATTTAAGTGCTAATAATGGAAGAATACTTCATTGTGTGTCAGAAATTCTCATCATCTGATTTGGGTCATTGCTCAGGTACCCATTCTGGGACTGTTGTTCCCCTATTCCTGCAAACATCTTCCTATGCTCCCTGCTTAGCAATTCTTTCAGATGTTGTTTTCTTTTCCCTTTTACAAATTCCCTTTGCCTTTATAAATGAGGATGAAGCACATAATTTACTGGCTTAAGACATAGTGAGTTTTCTTAAATCACAATATACTGCTTTAATACAGACCAGATGGAAAACTTTCAAATCTCAGAACTCAGATTGCATGTTAATCACAAAAGATGTAGCACATTGTAATAAAGAAATTGGTCATCTTCTTTCTTTTCTACTTAGACCTGAGAGTGATCAAATAATGATAAAAATACTACTGATTTAAATAGCTAGAGTCATTCTTCCGTAGTACTATAGAGGTGATCAGGCCAGTTTACAGAGCTCTTGGTTCAGCATGGCTGTGCAATCAGAAACTCATTTGTAATTACTTAGTGGTACTCATTGTGGGTAGCTCTTGAGCACTGAGAATTTATTGAAAGGATGGTCCATTGTTTATCTCTTTCCTTCTCTCTTTTTTCTCTGCTTCTTCATCTTTTGTCCTTAGGTTAAGATCTCCAGAAAGTGAGTAAGTTTAGCTTTTGGCAGATTGTGATGGTAGAATAATTGGTCAGTTGATTGTCTCCAGAGCAGTAAGTTGTGTGCCTTGGGTAATGCTAATGCATTCCTGATAAAATCATTTATTTTGTCTTATTTTCAGCTCTAAAAACGTAAGAAGTTTTGGGGGGTTTTAATATCAGGTTCACCTTAAAGTTTAAATTTAACCCAGAGGAGGTGTCTACTCGTAATTTCATTTATGTGCATTTCTGTTGAATTAGATAAAGCACAATATACAATATTGAGGTCAGGGCATGGGCAAGGAACCCTGTATCATCGTGCATCCAGCCTGCCTTTTGTGTGTTTGATCTAATGCGGAATCTCTGCACTGTTGCAGGGTGAGAGTTGGTTATGTGTTTCTGAGGTCACCTTCAGGGCCACTAAGGCCAAAAAATAGCTCTGCCTGAGCAGAATATCCTGTCATATTTTTGCCCCTCTGCTTCCCAGATGCTGTTTGAAAGCCACAGTAGTCTCCTTGATAGGATTCTGCAGGTGATTTTTATGGAGGAAAAGACAAGAATGGAGATACAGCTAAGTCCTAGGTGTCCTGAAACCTTACATTTTGGTATATCCTATTGTATCTACACTGATTTGTGGCTGATGACAGATAAAATCTGACAGAGAGAGAAGAAGAAATGTTAGAGCTTTTCTGAGTCTAATGAATATATATCAGCAGCTGAGTTTACATTAGCATTGACACTTCTGTTTTCACTGGTAAGGCTGTAATGGTATGGTTAGAAGTGCTACAGCTGCAGTGTTTATGTTTTTGCAATAATTAGATTTTGCTGTTTATTAATGTTTAATTGCAAACAATTTCTTCTTGGTATCTTAAAGATACCTTCATCTGGAAGCTTGATTTTCTGGAGCTAAGATAATGTGTCTTTAGATGTGATTTGTGCAAATACTGAGTCCATTAATTGACTCACACAAATATTAGGAATGTCTGTGCTTGTTCCAGAAGGGTTTTTTTCTCCAAAGATGACATTTGCAAGTATGTAGTTTACTTCTTATACAACTTGCAGGGATCTATAGGAACCTGTATGTGGCTTTACAAAAGATTACTTGTCTGATTGATGCCGTCAATGCTTTGCTGTAACCCAAAATTAAAGTAGAAAATGCATGTATATGAGAATTAAATTTCCAGTTAAATAATGCTTAGTTTTCCCCTGATTAAGAATGCCATGGGTACTACTCACTAACATGGCTTGTAATGTGATAGTCTACCTGAAATGCATTCATTCTACAAATAAATTAGGATAAAAGATATGCTGTTATGTATTGCTGAATTTGTTGAAATATTTACTTGTCTTTCTGGTTAATCACCACAATGATTTTTTTGATTGAGTTTTCTTTACAAACTTCGCCTGGAGTCATTCCAAGATTTCTCCATTTGGAAAAGTCAATATTGTGCCAGTAAGATTGTTCCTGTTTTAGATGGGATAGAAACAGCAGCTCTGAGAAAATTGAAGTGATTTGTGACATGGAGTCTCAACATGGTGGCCAAATATGCATGAATGGACTCTGGTCTTCCTTGTTTCACTGGTTGTAACTGAGCAGTTCAAAGTGTGTCCAGTTAGGAAGCTAGAAAAGCTGTTGGTTGAAAGCTGTTGAAGCCTTTCTGTGCTCATTTTGGTTCTTGTTGCAATTTCTACTCTAACCTAATTCTACTCTAACCTAAATCACATTGCCAAAGGGTGGAAGTTACAGGGAACCTTCACCTGTTTTATTACATACATGTAATAACAGAATGAGAAAAAAAGTAGCTGTATTTCAGAATAATTTGTGGAAAGGTAGATAGGTTTCTTTCACTTTGCATTTACTTCCAGATTCACTCACAGAATTGCATACAGATCTGAAGCAAGTTTATTCCTCAGTAGCTGTATAGACTTGAGAGCTGTGTGAACTTCACTAATTTCCTGAGGTGAGCATTGAAAGGCAGTGATTTTTTTAATGCAAGGCCCACTTACTGAGTCTCCTTTCTGCAAACACTCTTGTTTCCAACAGAATTCACAATGTGAATATACAATTCTTTTTATTTATTTTTTTTCTAGAAAAGTGCTGGGGTTTATGCCAAATGCTTATAGTAATTGTTGAATGTTATTAGTTCCATTCTCCTTTCCCAGTGGTTTTCAATCAGTGTAATGTCATTCTCTTCTGAAGACTTCCTTTAGTTTTGTATCAGCATGAAAAGTAGTGGCAGAAACAGATTTTGGCTTTTTGATGGGGTATTAAGTTCCCGCAAACTTTGGGGAATGGTTTCATGGCTAGGTCACACTGCCTGTCCTGTCTTTTTCTCCATGTGCTTCGCATAATTTTCTTTCTTCCCTCTTATTCCAGCTCTAGCAACTATACAGCTGTGGGGTGCATTGGATTAGCATGCAGATCTAATTGGAAACTGAGAGCAATTAGCTGGACAGATGTAGAGCTGCCTGACAAAAATGAAGCAGCAGCAGTGTGTGCTGGTGTCAGAAACCACGCTTTCTGGGCATGCAAAGCTTTCTGTCACCTTAACCTGACTGGCTTTCAAGTACAGATGATAGCAGCTTTTTTCTCTGCTCTTTCCCCTTTAAATAGCCTCTTGCAAGTGCTACCATGTAAGATTGTGATCATACATTTAGTACTAGATCCAAAACACACCCATGACTTTGATTTTCATTAGGTCTTCAATAAAGCATACTTGTATTATATAGGAAAGCTCATGTTTATAGGACATTTAAAAATCAGGGGAGTTTTAATCGTCACATACAATTCTCAACTGGCTTTTGAACTACTGGTTTTACTGCTTAATTAATTACTATAGTTAGAATAATTAAAGTACTATTGATTTTTATAATTAGTTACAGTTATCACGGTTGCCATTTATGCACTGTTCCCTCATTTTTTGTCATCTATAATTAATACTTGGAAGCTTATTCATAAAATCTTAACTACTGTTAAAGTATTCATCTCTAATGCTGCTATTCTTATGTTTCATTCTAAGTAAGCAGTAGCATTACTACCAATTTTAGTATTTCAGCATATAACAAGTAAATAAGTAAAATACTAATTTCAAGATTAAGGTCTGTGTTTAACTTCATTATAAATATAGTACTGAATTTGACCAATATGAAATGGTTTGGGGTTGTGTGTAGAGCAAGCTATGTATGCTAATTACACTGATGTGGTCGGGGGTAGTGAATTCTGCTCTGTGCTTTGCAGTGCAGGTGAGCTGCAGTTTGACATGTAAGTGCTGCAACTTTTAACATTTGCTACTTTGAAAAGTCTGTTAAAAATGAAAGCTTAGTTTTTGCCAGTTAGTATTGTAAATTAACACATTTATCGTATACTTGGTAATGTGTCTACATGCCTGTTTTCCAGGGATAACTTAAATTCAGCAGCTGTTCTGTTGTTAAAATGACCCAAACCACGCTTAGGAGCTTCAACTGTCTCACAGTATCTTAAGTATCAGTTAATGTCAGTATTAGCAAGAGATACCTGCTGTCATACAGGAGTAAATGATCCAGTTTCAGAAGATAGAGACCACTCTACACTAAAAGACCTCATCAAGACCTTAATCAGTTCAATGAACTATATGAACAGGAATTACCACTTCAGTAATAGAAACCCCATTCAGTTTTGTAGCGTATGTCTTTAGCAGTCGCTGAGAAGTCAGTGTATTTGAATTTATTGAAATTATTCCTTGGTTTTATTCATTGTGTTATTTGAGTGTTTCATAAAGGTTAATAATTACTGGTTCTGCTTTCATAATGATAATGATTTATCCAGTTTTAGAAAGTTTATAATCTGTTTTGGCTGCCTTATCACAGGACTTAAGAATATTTTTGCCCATGATAATTGCTTAAAAAATATTGTTGACTTTGTTCTTGTTGTGCTGTTTCCATTTGTGCCATAAATTCCAAGCAGCAGATTTCTTTGTTAAAATTAATTTTAGAAGTTGTATACATTATTTGATCAGTTTTCTGCGTATACATTGTTCATTGAATTGTTGTTAATAGGAAACTGATTTTGTGCTGACATCTAAAAATCAGACTACATATGTGAAATATGAATGTAATAATAAAAAATCTTGTGAACTCTGAACTTGCAAAGTGATTATTTAAGTAGGGAGAAGGTAGAAATGTGGCCCTTTGGAAATCAAGAAGGAATGCTTTGACCTTTTCAGGAGTTATTTCCAGTGGTCAGATGGTTTTTAACCACAAACAGTGATGGTTCTTAATGGTTAAGAATTTGCATCACTATTGTTTAACGTGTTTATTTTACAAAGACAATTTAATGATGTTATTAATATATTTGAGACCAGCATCAATATTAATAACTTTTAAAACAGAACATATTTGGAACAGATGCCATTTTTAAAATAACTTACTGATTGTTAAATAGACAGGAATTATTCATTTCATGAAACAGATAATACTGAATAGTGTTCTCTAACAGTGTTCTTAGATAACTAATTGATTTGGAAAAGAAGCTTTCTATGTAAGATGACGCATGCATTCTGAGTTTCCTCTGCAAGCAGAAATTGTCTGTGCTTTAAATAGCTAATGCTTGAGGAGAAGCAGGGTCTGCACAGGCACACATACCCAGTAGATAAAAGCAGAGAAAGAGTAAAGCAATGACTTTGGATACGTTTTTACTGATTGCATTCCATAATGTAACTGAGACCTTGAAGCAGGGTACCCTCAATGATGCCAGTAAGTGGCATATGGTGATGCAGACGTGAGATTTGATGTATCGATTAGACTGAGTTGTCTTTTGAAACTTTGAAGTAGTTTTTCCACACAAATCCTAGACTCTTCCAAGGAAATGAAGAAAAGTAGCTATTGTCAGCAGGAGTAGGGCTGCAGCGTGTGCTTCCGTGGCAGCTTTTAATTAAGCATTGTGCCGAGTTGGTGACCGATAGAGGTAATTAGAGTAGCTTCCTGTAGATGGCAGTACACGTTCACATCCATGCAAGCGGGCAGAAAAACAAGTGGTTCATGTCATAGAATCCCAAACTGGTTTGTGTTGAAGGGACCTTAAAGCTCATCTGTTTCCAACTCCCTGCACGGGCAGGGACACGTTCCACTACAGCAGGTTGCTCCAAGCCCCGTCCAGCCCTAGCCGCAGCTTCTCTGGGCACCCTGTGCCAACACTTCACCACCTTCACAGGGAAAAACTTCTTCTGGATGTTGTCCAATTGGATGTAATGGCCTATCTAAATCTCCCTATTGCAGTTTAAAGCCATCACCCCTGGTCCTGTCACTACCTGCCCTTGCAAAGTTGTGAAAGGTGCTTTGATTTTTTTCTTTGTTTTAGTTTTGACTTGTTAAGCTAGCCTGCTGATGATTTTGTATACATCAAAGCTGGATAAAAAGAGCTCTTTGTAGCTTTGTTTCCTGAGCTGGCTAATAAGTCACAGTGTTCACTACAAAATCTAGTCATCACTGTCAGGAAAGGATGGGGTGTGCATACCTTCTGCTGGGATGCAGCTGCATTTGCTCCCAGTGCAGCTGGCACAGCCTCAGCTGTATGGCGGGTCCCTCCTTTTGCATTGCCTGCAGTGCCTCTTCAACCTGCACATTTCTTCACTGTGTTTGTCTGCTGCCCTGGCTCAATGGAAGGTCAGGTAAGTGCCACCACTGCAAGGGAGGTGTACTGAGTGTGTGCTGGGGGCATGTTAGTATATTTTCTGTTGTTGATAAACCATTTTAAAATTATTATTTAATGATAAGGTGAGCAGTTTATCTAAGAAATCTCTAGTTACAGAGATTTTAGGGCTTTTAACAAGCAACAGATTTTAAAAGTCCTTTAAGGCGAGGTGAATTGTGCACATAGGCCATGGGGAGTGTTCTGGTCCTTCATAAAAGGGTGAGCTTGTCTTTTCTGTTTTCTCCAAGTCAAACTTTGGCACAACAGTTTGGAAATGGTACTCAGTCAGCATCACCACAAAGACCTGTTCTCTGCAGGCAGAGATGCATGAAGGCAAAGTATCAAAGCATGCATGCTTCATATACAGCATCACCACAAAGGCTTGTTCTCTGCATGCTGTGACATCAGGTTTTGCCATGCAATGATCTTTACTCATCATCTAAGCATTATTCTGGTAGAGTAAATGAGGAAGCTGGATTTCCATCTGATTTCCGTTCTTGTGCATGTTTCAGCAAATTTTCTTGAACTGTCGTATTTAAGTTCCTGCCATCCTCTCCTTTGTATCCCAGCTAATCTTCTTCCTGTCTTTCAAAGCTTTTGCTGATTACCAAGTCAGCATTAGGGAGATATGACTGCGGTCTGTCAGTGCATCTACTGAAGATCTTTGACATGATTACTTTTTTGTTAGTTAAAATCAATTTGTTATTCAACAGTCTCACAAGTAATACTGCAGAGATAACTAACACAAAGTTTGCAGATGGGAATTTAATTTCTGTTGTGAGGAAGCCTAGCTGTCTCTTGAACCATAGCTGTGTTGTCTCCATTGTACAGATGATAAAGATGATGCACAGACCAAAATTAATCTCTGATTTTATCCTTTTGCCTTCAGGAGCAATGAAGCCCACTGATGATACAGTATGCTGCTGCTTATTACTAGTTTAATCTCACTGAACTAGAAATAGAAACCTGGGTTGTTGCAGTATGTAATAAGTTATATTAGCAGAAGGTGGTGAGTAAATGGTCAAGGACCAAATCACATTAAGTCAATGCTGTTAATCACTTCCAGAGACATTAAACTCAGAATTAAAACTGAAATAACATTTATAACTTCTTACAGGTCAGTGCTTAAGATTGATACAAAGGCATTATGGCAGCATGACTAACAGCCATGGGCAGGAGTGGTGGTATAGCATCTCCCAAGAAGGAAATACAAAGGGAGTATCATCTGATGGTAATTCTAAGTTTCATAAAGGGAACACAGACTCCATAGTCTTTAGTAGAAAGAGTAAAATGAATAATGTTTTCCTTCGTCAGTCTTTTCCACTGAAGGTAAGCTCACTACATGCAGTCATGAATGGATGACTGAATTACAGCTGACAATGTTATATATGGCTGTAATTTCCACTCACACAAGTTTTAATACCTTTGTTTTGTTTTGTTTAAGACACAGAATGTGCATTTGAAAGCAATTTACATTAATACAGTATATCTTCAGACAAACATCATTCCCTGTTGTTGTGCTTTTAAACAGACCGGCTATTGTTTGAAGTTAGTCACTGAAACAGCTGGACTCTGTCTGGCATTCTGGCTGTGTGATCGTTACAGAATGGTAAAGAATTTTCTGACAGCTTTGGTCCAATCTGTTTTCACTTTGAATTGACAGTTGACAATGACCAATTTAGATTCTTTCTGCTTTAGTAGTTGACTCTTTGAGTTACTGCTGTAAATGATTTTGTGTATTTTTGACTTCGGTGGTTTGGGTGGGTTTTTTCCCCAGATTCAGTTATTGTTGGTTTTATCCCTGTCCTGTCCATGTAACATTTGCAGCTAATGGGAGGAATGCAAAGGAGTGACATCGCTGTTTGCTTTGATAAGAAAGAGCCTTGCTCTTATTGTCGACTAATCAAATGGGTGGTAGCAGCTAATGGTGATCATAACTAAGTCTTGGAACTGCCATCCTTCTTCTGGAAGAACTGCATGCTGAAAGAACTAAGTTATGCTCTCTTAAAAGCAATGGTGATTTTTTGTTGTTCTATTACAGTAAGTCATCAGCTGTTTCACTGTGAAGTGAAAGTTACTGAACTTCACAGTAGTTGTTTTCCCACACTATTTTAAATGTCCCACTCTTTAAACTGAGTTATTTACCCCTTCATCACTTAGCATTACTGACTGTGAATTGAAATCACTTAGTTTTTAATGGGCTGTATCATCCAGACCATGCTCTCTGACAAAACATTTGCAGGACTTCAGTAACAATTGTGTGATGATAAATGTCGTAATAGTGTTAATGTAAGACTATGCTCCATCTTTGTATAGGTGTAAGTTTATAGTAAATCTATTTAGTTCAGTGAATTCATTCCACTTAGATGGGAGCTGAGGCAGTGATCTCTTCCTTTTGGGACTAACTTTGAAGGTTTGATGCATAACTAACACTTAGTCTTCAGACTAAGATACTCAGCACATTTAAGATTAGGCAATGCATCTATACTTTGCATATAACAAGATTTTTTTTCTCTGCTTTTCTTGAAATTCCTAAGAGAAATGTAGAAGTGTGTGAGGATGCCTGCTGGTTTCATGTTGACAGGAGAACAGTATAGGAGTGAACTGCTGTTCATTCTGGGGCTTGCCACTCCGTCTGGCAGATGCAGGCCAGCTACAGGAGGTCTATGTATAAGCAGGCAGGCTGTCCTAATAGTGGAGTTTCCTCTTTCTCAGAAACAGATGATTGAATAGAAACAATACACTGCTTTCCCCATTTGATGATGGAGACTGACAGTTTGTAGGAGATGAGTCAAAGGTTACTGATGAGAGACCCATCCAGATAATTGCTGTAATTGCACCCTGAGGATGAAGCTCCAATCACAAAGCATTAGGCAGTGATTCTGTTTGTAAATATATACTTGGTAGCGAACTTCATCCTATGCCTTAAATCAAGGAAGTTCCCTCATGAGATATAAATGGAGAAAGTTCTCTTGATTTTTTTCTTGATTCAATCATGTTTTCTTCTGTCAGCAGGTAAATAGGAAATAATCCCATTCTGAAACAGAGAAGTAGTTGTGATTTAAACATAAAAATACCACCTAGTGTTCAATCGTTTACTGAATACACTAGCTGTTATTTCACAGCAAATACCAATAAGGACCATGAATGAATGAACATACATAATTCATATTTAATTTGAAAGTGTACTTTTTTACAATGACTGATTCATTTTCCTCAAGTTTGTCCAGTGACTTCTTTACAATTTAATACAAAAAGCTTTTCTGTTGAAGAGTGAACAGTTACAGACAGCACAGAAGCAGATTCCCTGCCACCAAATTAGCTCTTTATTCTACCCCTTCACAAAGACACAGAAATCAGCAATGCTAAAGCATTAGGATGAGAACTCATATTGGAGAATGAGGGGCAATGAAAGCACATCAAATTTCTCAGCATATCACTAGTCGCTGTTACTGCTCAACTATTATGAACTAACACTCAAAAATTAGTCTCAAAACAGCTATGTGGCAGTTTTAGATGTTGTGGCCCTAGCTTCCTAAAATTGTAAATGAGAGGAAGGTGAAACTATCTGGATTTCCTGGAAAGCACACAAGTAGTTTTAAAGGCATTCATATGCCTCAAAATGCATTACAATAGAAATGTAACTTTCAGGAACACCAGTGGTTCAGCCTGTGGCAGGGAGTTGGTGATGCTCTGGTGCCCACTGGTGTGCTTCAACCTATTTGTGAAAGCAAGCCTGAATTTGAGAACAGCTTCTGTTTAATGGATACAGACAAATCTGCTTCATGCAACTTCCTCTGACATTATTGAATAAGATTAATTTTTATTCTTCAGAATTCAGGTTGTTCCGTGGTTATTTATGAAACCAGTGAAAGTGCTTCTAGGACTTTGAAAGAGTAAAATTCACAATTGAATCCTACTTTTAGAAACTGAAAATGTTAGTGTTTTTATTTAAGTGCTCTGACTTGAGAAATATGTCTTGCCTGAATGCAGGCATACTCTTGCTTAATAAAGAAGTAACTTACGTAAGTCCTTATGCTGCATGATACAGAAACCATTAGTGAGGAAATGAGGAAGCCATGAAATTTGTTCTATTCTAGCCCACATTCCTTGGGACACGCATCAAGCCTGGGAATCAGCACACTCTGGGAGCATAAGTATATTTGTTTACATTTACCATAATGCTTTGCTGTTAGGAATGTCTTTTCCTTTTGAATATGACTCAGTTTTTCATGACTATGCACTTAGGAAGAAATTGTCAATAGTATTGGTCATTGACAGCAGTCTGTTCCTTGTTGTATGTACTTTTTAGCTTAGCTGTCTGTTCCATGCCTATATTCATGCTTTACAGAAGACACAAAAACAATGACATCATTTTATGCTGCGCTGTAGTGTTACAAAACAAAGCCTTGTGCTTCTTACTGGCAGGACTAAAATCCTAAAGCTTTGTAGTGGTGTTTGTGAGTGAAACTAAGGAAATAAGTAACACCATTATCTGCAGACACTTAGGGTTTAACTTCATGAAGGAGAAGAAATCTTAACCTGAGGAGTTGAAATGGCAAGAGCTAACTCAAACCCAAAAATCAGGTTGTGGTTTTTATGTTAGACAATGGTGTATGTTAAAATGTTGTGCATACCACAGGATGCCTCCTATTTTGTACTGTCTTTGCCCATAGGTAAATTTTTCTGCTCTCATTTTTCTTTTTTTCTTTTTCTTTTTTTTTTTTTTTCT